>JACEIK010004413.1:0-134946 GCA_018107945.1 Datura stramonium
TGGATATTGCCCGAGTACAGGCCTTTGCTCAGACCATTGAGGGCCTTAGACAGCGGCAACAGGGCAGTAGACAGATAAGTCAGGAACAGCGCCGCAGAGACAAATCAGATGATATACAGAGGGAGGTTCAAAGAGGACCCAGGCCTCGACTATCAGACAGAACCCCTAGACCCCCACCTCCACCATAGCAGCAGCAGCGAGGTAGATCTGCTCGTCGAGGGCAGTCAGAGCCTGGTGGCAGTTATAGAACAGTAGATTCCCCGCAGCAGAGAAGGGGAGAGCAGAGCAGATTCACACCCTCACCCTGCCCTTATTGCAACCGACCACACACTGGAGCTTGTAAATATGGCTCCTCTGGGTGTTATATTTGCGGGAAGGAGGGGCACCAGATGAGAGATTGTCCGACTAGAGGGCAGAAGAGCATAGACAGTCAGGACAGGGGATCCGCAGGGCCACGAGCTCCAGCAGCCTCGGCAGGGCATAGGCCCTCAAGTTTAGCAGACAGAGGCCGAGGTAGATCAGGAGCCTCCAGTTCAGGTACGGGCTCAAACCGTACTTATGCACTACCAGGGAGACATGACTCAGAGGCGTCTCCAGCATGTAGCAACAGTACGATGACTATCTGTTCATGCCCTGCTTATGTACTGATTGATCCAGGATCCACTCTGTCATATATTACCCCAATTGTGGCACGAAAGTTTAACATCACACCAGAGTTATTACAGCAGCCCTTTTAGTGTGTCCACACCCGTCGGTGACTCTATTGTAGCTATGTAATTTACCGAGGGTGTGTACAAAGAGAGGTTGTTGACGCCGACTATAGTAGATCTGGTAGAGCTTAGAAATGATAGACTTTGATGCCATAATGGGTATGGATTGGTTAGGTGCTGTGCTATGCCAATGTAGAATGTTGGACCAAACGTCCAATTCCACTTTCCGTGAGAGGCGGTGTGAGAGTGGAGAGGCAAGACAACTACGCCAAAAGGTAGGTTTATTTCCTACCTTCAGGCGAGAAATTGATAACTAAGGGATGTATTTACCACCTAGTCAGG
Organism: Datura stramonium; assembly: GCA_018107945.1. Classification (NCBI taxonomy): domain Eukaryota; kingdom Viridiplantae; phylum Streptophyta; class Magnoliopsida; order Solanales; family Solanaceae; genus Datura; species Datura stramonium. The sequence goes on from JACEIK010004413.1 coordinate 1,053, forward strand.
GCTTCAGGATGTTCGGTAGAGTCTCCGACACTCCGCCTCCCTGCTCCTGGTGAACGACTCCTATCGTGTTTCCGCATGAGTTACTCCGGGTATTCCCCGTAAAGGGAAATAGATTTTGCTATTAATTTGTTACCAGGCACTCAGCTATATCAATTCCTCCCCATCGTATGGCTCCTGCAGAGCTCAGAGAATTAAAGGAGCAGTTGAAAGATTTGCTAGATAAGGGTTTTATCAGGCCGAGTACTTCACCGGTGGGTGCGCTACCCTTTTGTGAGAAAGAAAGATGGTCAGTCTGTATGTGTATAGATTATCGTCAGTTGAATAAAATTACAATAAAGAACAGGTACCCGCTTCCCAGAATAGTTGATTTATTTGATCAGTTACAGGAGCCATACTTCTCCAGATTGACTTGCGGTCCGGATATCACCAGGCCTGAGTACGTGAAAGGGATATTCCCAAACGGCGTTCAGACCCGATATGGACACGTTGAATTTCTAGTTATGTCCTTTGGGCTAACGAATGCCCCAACAATATTTATGGACCCGATGAATAGTATTTTCACCATACCGACCTATTCGTAATAGTGTTTACGCATGATATTCTGGGTGTATTTTCGCTCTGAAGCAGATCACCAGGCTCATTTACAGACAGTGCTCCAGATTCTGTGGACCGCCAGCTATATGCTAAGTTCTCCAAGTGTGAATTCTAGCTTAACTCAAGAGCCTTCTTGGGGTACATTGTGTCTGAGCAGTCAAGGCTGTGCTGACACTCAGAAAATAGAAGAAATAAAAACATGGCCTAGGCCTACCACTCCGACTGAAGTCCGCAGTTTTCTAGGTTTAGCGGGATATTATCAGAGATTTGTTGAAGGGTTCTCTACTATAGCTGCACCTCTGATTCAAACTCGACGTAGAAAGCAGCAAAGTTCTAGTGGACAGAGGCATGTGAGCAGAGCTTCCAGGAACTGAAAGACAGATTAACCTCCATCCCCAAAGTGTTAGTATTGCCGGAAGGTACAAAAGTTTATTCGGTGTATTGCGACGCATCGTGCGTCGGGTTGGGTTGTGAGTTGATGCAGCATGGTAAGGATTGCATACGCTTCCGACAAACTGGGGAAACATGAAAAGAATTACCCTACCCACAACCTGGAGTTAGCCGCAGTGATCCATGCCTTAAAAATGTGGAGACATTACTTGTATGGCGTCCATGTGAATATTTTCACAGCATCATAAGAGCCTACAAGATATCTTCACCTGTAGGAGTTTAATCTGCGATGTTGTCCCTGGTTAGAGTTATTAAAAGATTATGACGTGGATATTCTGTATCATCCGGAAGAGCCATTGTTGTAGCGTATGCTCTCAACCGTAAGTCCATGGGAAGTTTTATGATTGCAGCCCGAGCACTGGAATTGGTCGTGAGATACATCAACTAGCTAGCCTAGCCATTCGTGTAGCGTATCAGAGAGGACAATAGGAGCGGTAATTCCGGTAACACCGTCGTATCATTAGTGGTGGAAGGAAGAATGACAATATGGAGGATCCTAACCTGGTCCAGCTCAAGGATGTATTCCTGTGGAAAATGCCAGATTTGCAGATAATAGAGTGTGATGGAGGCCGTTGGTTGTAAAGGCCGGCTCTCATGTTCCGTATGTTTGAGGCCTCCGCCAGCAGATTATGAATGAGGTACACATGCCTGCCATTTCTCTACCCTGGCGCGACGAAAATGTACCATGATATCAAAGAGAACTACCGGTGGCCGTATGAAAAGAGAAATTGCTGAATTTGTCGCCCAAAGGTCCTAACCGGCCAACGTAAAAGCGTAACATCAGAAACCAGGCGGGTTAACTCAGGACATAGCGTTGTGCCTCTCTGGAAATGGGAAGCAGTGAATATGGATTTTGTGGCAGGATTAATTCTGTGCGTATTAGACATGATTCTATATGGGTGATAGTTGAGAATGGACAAAATCGCCTCATTTCCGCTGAGAGAACTACTTTCCTACCGAAGATTATGCCGAGTTGTATATCCGAGAAATAGTCAGACTTCACGGAGTGCTAGTATCCATTATTTCAGACAGAGGAGCACAGTTTACGGCTAGATTTTTGGCAAATAAGTTCGTAGAGGTCTGGTACGCAGGATTAATTTGAGCACATCATCTCCACCCTCGACAAATGGACAGCTGAATGCAGCCATTCAGACGCCTGAAGACATGTTGTTGCGAGCGTGTGTGTTAGATTTTGGTAGCTGGGATGAGCAATTTTGTTCCTAATTGAGTTTGCTTATAATAAGGGCTATCACTCACATCCAAAGGGAGCCTTTAGAGGCATTATACAAAGGAAAATGCGTATCGCCGATTGGCTGGTTTGAAGTAAGGAATCAACATTGATTGGGCCAGACATTGTTCAGCAGTCAGAGGAGAAGGTAAAACTTATCAAAGAACGCCTACTGACTGCACAGAGCCGCCAGAAATCATATGCAGATGTGCGCGGCACAGAGACTTGGAATTTGATGAATGATCGTATTTTTGAAAGTTTCACCGGCGAAAGGGGTATGAGATTTGGCAAGAAAGGTAAGCTCAGCCCAAGGTTTGTTGGGCCTTATCAGATTCGTCAAAGAATAGGCCAAGTGGCATATGAGTTGAACTTGCCTCCAGAGTTAGAATCTGTTCATCCTGGCCTTCATGTATCCATGCCGAGGAAATGCGGAGACCCATCCGTAGCAGTCCCAGTCCAGGATATCCAGGTTACAGAAGAGCTGGCCTATGAAGAGGTTCCAGTAGCTATCTTAGACAGACAGATTCACAGATTGAGAACTAAAGATATTGCATTTGTCAAAGTACCGTGGCGTAACAGAACCGAGAGGAGATGATGTGAGGCGAAGGAAGATATGAAAGCTAGATATCCTCACGTATTCCAAGCCTAGTCAGGCGACAGGCATGTTAGTATTGTTATCTATGCAGTGCCTTGGGTAGTTGTATATGTATAAATGGAAAAGATTGATGTTTAGTCGTCACAGAATCCTAGAAAGACAGGTGGAGTACCTGTATTGGACTTTTCTGCATTTCATGTTTTTGGAATAGTCCATATTACAGGGGAAACTCTGCCGAAATTTTAGAAATAAAGGTTAAGTGAGCGAGAAGTCCTCTAGACAAACAGTTTCATTCGGTGTGGACGAATGTTCTAAGGGGGAATGTTACACCCCGTAAATTCCCCGGCACTTAGATGGCCTATTTGCGCTTTGGTAAAGCATATTTAAAGCCACATTTGCTAGAAAAAACAGCCCGGGAGATCGGACGAGAAACCCGTCGAACCATCGCAGGAGGGGGCAGAGCTCCTCTGCGATGGCGGCGTGTCACGGAGGCGGGGCCACCGCTGTTGGCTCCGTGACACGTTGGGCCCGCTCCAGGCCCAAGTATATAAAGCCCCACTTCGGTTTTTCAGTTCATTATCCATGTTATAATTTCTAGAAACGTAAGAGAACAGAGAGGGTGCGAAGAGGGTTAGAAAATATCGTTCGATTACGCTGTCAAACGTATCCCAAGTCCAAATTAACCTCAGGTACCGAGGTTTTAGCGAGGGAGCATTCCCATGGATTTGTTTCGTGAAATTCGGCCGACGAATTGTCGTGCTACCGGGTTAAGGTAAGTAGAATTGCTCCAAACTAGTGCGTTAATGCCTAGCCTTAGAAGTGAATACTTCTCCCTTCGACTTTCGGAAAATAGAAAGTTTTTGACCGTTTTCGATAAGCCTAAGTTTAGGGCTATAAGTATATCGAAAGTGACGTTGTCTTTCGTTGTTAGTGATGTATCTAGTGCTAATTGACGTGTATATTAATGCAGTTGGAAGAAATAGTTGAGTACTGACTGAGCTTCATCCGACAGTCGATAACTCGAGGTTAAGGTATGTAGCGCCTTTTCGGCAAGTTAGTAGCTTTAGCCTTATATATCATAGTAGACCTGCAATAGAACTCCTGGAGTTGAATGTTGAGTATTGAGTGTCTATAAATCTGGTTTGCATTGTTGTATCGTACTTAGTCCGAAGGTTAGTAAAGCAGCACCAAACGGCGAGTTAGCATTCTAGGATTCAAGATAGCCTATTATATGATTAGCAAGCATGTTGTTAGAATAAAGTGATACAGATTTTTAGAATAAAGTTCGTAAAGTAAAATCAGATAGACAGACAGTATCTTGGCTACAGATTAGCCATTCAGACAGATGATATCTTGGCTACAGATTATCCATTCTCGACAGACAGTATCTTGGCTACGATTAGCCATACAAATAGATAAAGATTACGTGCATTCAAGATAAAAGCAGTATAAGAATCATTATAATACAGAAAGAGATCAAATAAGAAATCAGAAGTCAGATAGTACTTTCTAGTTAAACATGCTTGCTATATATATGTGCTTATTGTTTCTTCCAGACTTGATGTTGTTGTGAGAGCATCTTATTGAGCATCCTCAAGTAATTCCTAGGTTGGTAACTGTGTCTCCCATTGAGCGGTGTCTAAGGTCACTCTAAGAGTGGCATGCCGTCCCCAGTTTGATGAAGATGGACAGAAGCTTTCCCCCATATCAAGCTGATCAGCATTACAATATAGATAGCTCCGCTGAGCGCAAGCGCCTGTGAATAGATGCTTCGCATACAGATAGCACAGAGTCCTCCTGACTGCACACGGTTAATTATATCGAAGGCTATGGCCAGAGCTGAGACCTGTAGGGCTGGTAGAGGTCATCCTAGTTAGTAGATGAGTGAGGACTTATTTTTGGCTGGTTTGGACCCAGGGGTATATAGATTGTTTTTCTTTGCTTGGCGCCATCCGGCTTATGGGGGTTGGTAGCTGGCTCTTTCTTTCTACCAGGTATATCTATTTTTATGTGCTATACTAGTTAATAGACAGCAGGTCGTCATGGCCTACAAAGTGGCGCTCCTTCCCTATCAGTACAGAAAGCCCGATTCAGCTTAATATCAACTTCTTCAAATTCAGCTTATCTCCGCTATTTAGGATTTGCTAGTTCTGTGTTTACTATTCAGTTGTATTATTTTAGTTGTGCTTTGCATAGTCAGTACCAGCGGTACCGACGCCCGCTGGGGCGCTGCATTACTTGCCTGCAGGTACTCATAGACGAGGAGGCGATCCTCGTGATTCCAATTTGGGCCTATAGAGTCATCACCGTCATCCGGAGCCGATTTCCAGAGGTGTAGCTCTTTCCTTTTGTTGTACAAGATGGTAGGTCGGCAGGGCCCCTGACCAGTTTATCAGTACTTATTGAGGCTTGCAGATTGTATGTATTTATCTCCTCAGGGTCAGCTTGAGCCGGTCGTGTGAGGCCGTTCATTTTGTTATAGTTGTTTAGCATTTCAAATATGTTGGCCGTGTGGGGCCATTGTTTGATAGTAGTGGTGACCTGCTGGTCACGTAGTATTCAGTATTCTCTGTGATGAGTTTCAGATGATCAGATGCAAAGACACAATTTCATTTTTACCGTATAAGTGCTCCTCTTGTTAGAGCATGTTTTGGTTAGCTATTATTACAAGCGCAGGTGGCTATAGGCCAAATCGGCCGGAGGTCAGTGTTTACTACCGTTATATAGCACTTTATTTCAAGAAATCGTAAAAGCCAGCTGTTCAGATGTGCTTAGGCTCACCAGCTTAGCAGTCCAGGTCCTACTTAGGGCACCAGGTGCCAGTCATACCCCCAAGGTGGGGCATGACATTTTCATATTGATGTTTATGATTTGCTAGACTCGAGCTTTTGTCTCTTGTAACTCCTTATATTCCTAGTATCTTGGAGTTAGTCTCGAGATTCTGTCAGAACCATTCTCAGTATCTACTTCTGCTGGTGATTCAGTTGTAGCTAGGCGGGTGTATAGAGGTTTCCCCATTGTAGTATTGCATAAGTCCACCTCCGACGGACTTAGTAGAGTTAGCTATGACTGACTTTACATTATTCGAGAATAGAATGGTTGTTTGCATGTTATTAAGTGCTTCTCTTAGTTGTGGTAGAACCCGTAGGGTGGAGTTCCATTTTCCGAGTGAGTCACTCTGGAATGGAAGGGTAGTTCGGCTGACCAGCAAGTTTGTTTATTTAATATCTTAAGGCCAACAAGATGAATTCTAAGGGTTGCATGTACCATTTAGTTAGGGTTAAGGGATGTTGAGTCTGAGACCCCGACCATCCAGTCACTTTTGGTGGTGTGTGATTATCAAGAGGTCTTCTTGATGATTTGCTAGGTTTTCCTCTTGAGTGGGAAATTGATTTTAGTATTGACCTTTTACCCGATAGGCAACCTATCTCTATTCCTCCTTATAGGATGGCTCCACTCGAGCTAAAGGAATTGAAGGATCAGTTGAAGGACCTGTTAGATAAGGGTTTCATCGCACTCAAGCAAGTCTCCATGGGGTGCCCAGTTTTATTTGTCCGAAAGAAGGATGGTTCTCTTCGAATGTTCATTGACTATCGACAATTGAACAAGGTCACCATTAAGAATAGGTACCCTTTTCCAAAGATCAATGATTTTTTATCAGCTTCAGGGTGCCAAATGTTTCTCAAAGATTGACCTCAGTCCGGCATCACGCCTGTCTGGGAGTGTGATATTTCTGGGAAGACAGCCTTTTAGGACACGATATGGTAATTATGAGTTTTTTGTTATGTATTTTGGACTAACAAATGCTCCTGTGCTTTTATGGACCTGATGAATAGGGTTTTCAAGTCGTATCTAGACATGTTCGTGATTGTGTTCATTGATGATATCCTTATATACTTCGTGAGCAAGGAGGAGCATGCCACTTATTTGGTATAGTGCTGCAGACTAACAAGGATTGCCAATTGTACCTATGTTTACCAATTTCAAGTTCTGCTGAACTCGGTAGCATTTTTTGGGCCATGTTGTATCAGGCGAGGGCATAAAAGCAGATTCTCGTAAAATCGAGGCGGGTGAAGAATTGTCCTAGACTGGTGAATCCTTTATAAATTCGGAGTTTCTTAGGTTTAGCTGGGTACTATCAGAGATTTGTTGAGGGTTTCTCATTGATTGAAGCACCTTTTACCACGTTGACTTAGAAAAAGATGCAGTTCTAATGGTTGGAGGATTCTGAGAAGAGATTCCAAGAGTTGAAGGCCCGACTTACACGCAACGGTGTTGTCCCTACTGAGGGTACGTGTGGATGGTTTTTTTGTGTATTCTGATGCTTCGAGAATCGAAATCAGGTGTGTATTGATGCAGTGGGAAAGGTAATAGCATATGCCTCTAGAAAGTTAAAGATTCATGAGAAGAATTACCCAACCCATGATCTAGAGTTGGCAACAGTGGTGTTCTCCTTGAAGATATTGCGACATTACTTATGTGGGGTCCATATGGATGTCTTTATGGACCACAAGAGTTTACAATATGTGTTCACGCAGAAGTATCTCAATTTTTGGGCAATGGAGGTTGTTGAAGCTACTCAAGGACTATGATATGAGTGTCCTTTACCATCCGAGGAAGCAATTTTGCAGTGGACGCACTTAGCGTGCTCTCTATGGAGAGTATGTCCTATGTGGATGAAGGAAAGAAGGAGATGGTGAAAGATGTGCATTGACTTGCCAGGTTAGGGAGTTAGGATTGGTTGACTCAACCGATGGTGTTGTTGTTGTGCAAAATGGATCAAAATCATCCTTTTGTGACTAACTTGAAAGCTAGAAAAGATGAGATTCGATGTTGGTAAAGCTGAAGGAAGCTTGCTCAAGTCAAAGGTGGAGGTCTTCTCCTGGGTGAGATGACGTGCTTCGGCAACGCCAGGTAGTCTATGTGTTCCCGGTGTTGATGATTTGAGGAGCAGGATATTGCATGAGGCCCATGGCTCCAGGTATTTTATCCATCAAGGTGCCACCAAGATGTATCGTGATTTACGAGACGACAGTGGATGGCATAAAGAGGGATATTGCACCATAGCCAAGTGCCCGAACTATTAACAAGTAAAGGTCGAGCATCAAAGGTCGGGAGATCTACTTAAGGATATAAGCATTCCCACTTGGAAGTGGGAAGAGATTAATATGGATTTCATTACAGGCCTACCTCGTACTCATCGACACTATGATTCTATTTGGGTGGTGGTAGAAAAGTTAACTAAGGTCAGCCATTTCCTACCAGTGAAAAATTAAGGGGATGATTATGCCATGTTGTATATCTGAGAGTTGGTTCAGCTACATGGAGTGCCCTTTTCCATTATCTGCCAGTTTTGGTGGTCTTTTCAAAAGGGCTTGGGACTCCTGCTTCAGCACAACCTTTAATCCGCAAACGGATGGCCAAGCGGAATGAACACCTGCACTCCTCGAGGACATGTTGAGAGCATGTTTGATGGACTTCAAAGGTAGTTGGGATGATCATTTGCCACTGATTGAGTTTGCTTAAAATAACAGCTATCACTCCAGTATCCAAATGGCACCGTTTGAGGCTTTTTATAGGCCGAGATGTGGCATTGCCCATCGGATGGTTTGAGGTTGGTGAGGCAACTATGATAGGTCCAGATTCGGTTCACGAGTCTTTCAGAAGGTTCAATTGATAAGGGATAGCTAAAACTGCTCAGAGTCGTCAAAAATTGTATGTTAATGTGAGGAGGAGGGATTTGAGTTCAGCTGACGATTGGGTATTTATTAAGGTATCTCCTATGAAGGGACTCATATTGTTTGGAAAGAAAGGAAAAAATCGCCTGTGGGATATTATCCTGCCAGGTTCTGAGAAAAGCTGAAAGGTAGCATATGAGTTAGACTTATCCTCAGAAGAAGCGGAAAGAACAATCCAGACCCTCGAGGACATGTTGGGAGCATGTGTGATGGACTTCAAAGGTAGTTGGGATGATCATTTGCCACTGATTGAGTTTGCTTACAATGACAAACCTATCATCTAACATCTAAATGGCACCGTTTGATGCTCTTTAAGTAGAGATGTAGATTGACCATCGAATGGTTTGAGGTTGGTGAGGAAGCTATGATAGGGCCGATTCTGTTCATCAGGTTCGGAGGTTGAGGAATAAGGAAATAGCTTCAGTAAAGGTGTTATGGAGGAATTAACATTTTGAGGGAGCTATGTGGGAAGCCAAAGCGGATATGATGGCTAAATACCCACATCTATTCATTATCGGCTCAATGTCAGTTTGAGGCATCAAATTTTTGCCCTAAAACATTATTTAGTTTCATTTTCAGTTCATGCACGCAAGTTTCTTCTATGAATATGGGTGTGTATGGATTTGCGAATCTGGGCCTGGCTTATATGTGATTCGAATTGGAGGTAGTCATTCGTCACTGGATAAAATGATCAATATTTGATAATGATAATTGAGTATCTCTACTTTTTGTGTGCTTCCAACATTTTGAGGACGAATGTTCCCAAGGAGATATTGTTATACCCCCAGAAATCCCAATATCAGACCTGAGAGTTGAAGTGGAGAAAAAATAAAAAAATTATACACCATTTCATATAACGGGTCATTAGGTGACTCAGAGGATAGACCACGAGTCGGAAGTGACTCGTGGTAAAGCATGGAATTGGCATGGCTTAGGAAGACCACGGGCGTGACCACATGTCGTGGCCAATACCACACGACTCGTGAGGTCACCAATGGCCTGGATTGGGTTCTTGGTTAGTAATTTTGGGAAGTGGGGATCGCGGGTGTTTACCATGAGTCGTGGTCACCACCACGATTCCTGGGGTCCTTTGATGGTTTTGGGAAGTGTACATCATGATTCAAAGCCACGAGTCATGGCCAGTGGGGACAAATCGTTGGCTCCCCACTAGGACCCCTGGCAGTTAATTTTTATAAATTGTTATGTTACACCCAAAAATTTTGGTTATTATTTGATGTTGTTATTCTATGTTACTTTAAGTAAGGGTTGTATATTGATCGTAGATGACAAGGAAATGTGTACGAATTGAAAACCAAAGAGTATGTAATGTTTATAAGTTAGGGACAACGTTGTATGACCATATCTACTAATATATAATGATCTAGAAGCACTAAAACCTATCAAACTAAAGATCTTCGAGTATAGTTTTCAGAAAATAAAACGGATCGTCAATCGAAGTTTGGAGTAAGAAGTTATATGCATTTTACGATGGAACTATCGGGCAGTGACATGGCCACCGCTCTAAAAATGGCCACCGCCCAAATTGCTTTATATTTTAAGTAATTTTTGTTATGAAATCATTTTCAAATTTTCCAGGTTTGAGGTTCTTTCTTACCCAATGAAATCCTCTTTCCAGTAGCAAAGCCCAGGAAACCAAGAGGAAATCCTCAAGAAAACACCATCAAAACTCAAGCAAAGTTGATGAAGTGAAGGTCACATTGTGGTGAAGTTGTTGCTGTCTTTGTAGCTTAGATTTGGCACTGTTGTTGCTGGGTGTATGGGACTATTTTAAACTAATTTTATGCTCCATATTGGTAGTAATTTTCAGCAAGAAAGAGTAAGTCACTTCCCTCTTTGAAATCTCTAATAAAGAATATGAATTCTTAAAGGAAAACTAGAAGAAAGTTATGGTTTGTATGTTGACTTGTTGTAGTTGTTGTGCTGTTATGTTGCTGCATTATTTGGAATTTATTTGGAGGAAAATACTCCTATATATCCAAGAATATTTTCATGCCAAGTGTAAGTGTTTCTAATTGTTAAACTTTAAAAATCCCAGCCAAGCTTAAGTTGGAGGTTATATTGGGCCGCCGTTGGTTGTATGTTGTTGTTGAAGTCTCCGCTCATTTTTGAAGGTTGGAATAGCTGTGTTTTGCTGAGAATATACTTCTATATTTGTGGAGTTTTTTATGAGAAAAGTGAGGTAATTTCCTACCTCTATTTCAAAATTGTAGAAACAAGTTCAAATAAGATATGCTAAGTGTTGCCTTATTTGTTTGTGCTAGACCGCCTAGTGATGAAGACATTTTGGTTGATTTTACTTGAATCATCCAATTTCTGCAGAGTAACTCATATTGAATGAAAGTTCTGTTGTTGAAAGAAAGAATGACGTAGAAAGCTCGCCGGAAAAAAAGGTATATAAGAAACTCTCTGTATCTTGATTTTCATACCTAATTCATGCCGAGGATTAATCCGCATTCCACTGTACTTGAGCTTCTTTAGTAGAATATTATGGCTCTTCCCAGTTTTTAGAATTACTTGTGTTTAAGTATGTATTTTTATAGAGTTGGAGCACATGAATGTAAAGAGGAAAGGAAAATTGCCTTCGACATATCATAGTTGTGTTGAGTCTCAAGTCTTCTACGTGGGCACTGTGAGCTGGTCCTTTACATTATGTTATGTTTTGTGGTGTCAAAGTTGTTTCACATTATGTACTCTAATGAAATTGGTAAACATGGCAAAACGACGACGAGGCGGGCAAACCTAATAATTGAAATCGCTTTAACTCGCAGGGCCGACGAGGGTAGCAAAATGGAATTTCTTACAACAGTTACCTACCCTATTATATTAATGTTTTAAGGTGCCTAGGGACATGAGAAGCTTCCCCGATCCCTCTCCCTTAAGCTAATAGACTAATTAATGAGTTTCTTAATTAACCGATACGTTAAACTTGGAAAATAGAACCCGAATGGGTAAAATATTGATATTTCTATGGGACCATATTTAATGGCAGGTTATGCACAATATCTTGATGTTAACAGTTAGAGGGAAAATCAGTAATATATATATATATGTTATGCCTGTGCTCAAATTACGTGTGTTAAATCGGCAAGGAATGCCTTTAGAAAGTAGCTATATGATTGTTAGAGCTCTTGAGTTTTCTAGACCTCCTGAGAATTGCTTAAGTCTTTAAGTAGACACATCGCATGTTCTTTGAAAGTTGTAGATGTGTAAGGAAATTCAACCTAACCGTAAAGGTTTAGGCGCTAGTAGCAAAGTTGAGATAAGAGTAAAATGTTAGACCTTTTTAAGGTAATATGTGAGGTATATGCCCTCTGTCCAAAGTTGATTTCAATAACCTTGAGCGATGTTAAAATATGAGCAAGGCGAGTTTATGAGACAAGGTTGAAAATTAAGTAAGAAGGTGAAAAGCAGACAAGAATTGCTGGGATAGTGAACACTAGGAGTTAATAATTAGGTAGGGAATGACGAACCATTTGGAAAGAATTCAATATGAATACGACAAGTAGAGCTAAAGGTTATTGGTGACGATAAGTGCTGGTAAATTGTTAATGAGTTAGGCAAATGGCCAGCAAGATTTATCCCGTTCTAAAGACGTTTAGCAAAAGAGTTATAAATAAAGTTGTTTATGTTCAGTTGTGTTAAGCTAATGAAAGGCCAGTAAAGTGTTAACTTCTTAAGAAATAATTAGAATCGAATATTTTGAGATAGTGACTCAAGTTAAAGAGAAGTTCTTTCATCGTACTTTTGCCATTATCTTTGATTATTTGTTCTACGAGTTCGATTAACTTTTTCAACTTTTAAAGGATTTTAATGTTGCTATGCTTTTCTAAGCTCCTCATATATTGCAAAGTTTCTGCCACGAGCCTTCCTATACGGCCCAAAGCACGACAATAAGTCTTATTTATCTGAAGCTCCTAGATAGTTGCCTAGCATTTTTATGTTAAAGTGATCTGCTATGTCTTCCCGTTCATAAGTTACCCTGAGGATGCATATGATGTAACGAACAGGTATGCCTACAATTCTTGAAAATGAAAATAATATGAAAGTCAAATGAGTATAAGCACGAACGAATGCTAAGTTTGTTAACAGAAAAAGTTAAGTTATGCTATTTCTCTCTGCTCCTCGTGTATGTATCAAGAGAGATTTCCAAAATCATGAACTTGTGTCTCCATTGTCTTCATGATTTTTTCATTTCTAAGAACTTCCCAGAATTCATTCAGCAATATATCTATGTACTAAATGTTAAATGAACGATCTATACATGTATGGCATAATTATAGTATTAGGTGTCGTCATAAGATCCTACACATGTTATAGTTACTGCGTCGGCATATTTCATGGCTGTCGGCAGATTCGTATAATCTTATGAGCCATCGTCTCCATTTATTATTGCGATTGAGATTTATTTACTTTACCCCAAAGGTGGTACACCGGCTGGAGATATTTTTATTTTACTCTGGTGTGGTACATCGGTTGAGATATTTTTGTTTTACCTCGGTGTGGTACACCGGCTGAGATATTTTTATTTTTTTAAAATTTATGATTTTGATTTTTTTAATATTTTTATTTTATCCCGTGTGGTACACTCGGCTAGATGAATTTTATATGGATTTATTGTTTGCTAGTCGCGGGGCATTACAGTTATAGTTTCTTTTCTCAAAAGTGTTTCTCAATTGCATTTCATCTCATTATAGAGTTACTATCGTGTTTCTTGGTTTCCGTGATTCCAAGTTGTTACTATCTCATTCCTAGTTCAGTTATTTCTAAACTATTTGTAATGTTGCTAAGCTTTTCTAAGCTCCTTATATATTGAAAAGATTAACACGAGCCTTTCCTATATTGTCTAAAGCACGAGAATAAGTCTTTATTTATCTTAAGGAAGGCCCTAGATAGTTGCCTAGCATTTTTATGTTAAAGAGCTCCAAGTTATGTCTTCTTGTTCATAAGTTACCTCGAGATGTGATATGATGTGCAATGAATGAGGTATGCTCACAATTCCTGAAATGAAAATATGAAAGTCAAATGAGTATAAGCACAAAATGAATGCTAAGTTTGTTAATAGAAAAAGTTGCTTTATTCCTCTCGTCTCGTTAGTATTGCTAGGAATGTTTAGAATCATGAATGTGTGTCTACATTGTCTTTATGATATTCTAGTTCTATGAACTTCCCTAGAATTCATTCACAACATATGTATGGTATTTATTATATAAATGAAAGATCTATGTGTATGGAATAAATGTAGTATTAGGGGTTGTAAGATCCTGCCATATGTTACGCTTATTGAGTCGGCATATTTCATGGTTGTCAGTATCTAGAGAATCTGTATGAGCCCTATTATCTCCATTTATGATAGCGATTGAGATTTATTTATTTTACCCTGGTGTGGTACACTAGCTGAGATATATTTATTTTACCCTAGTGTGATACACCGTCGAGATATTATTGTTTTACTCCCGATGTGGTACATAACCCTCGAGATATTTTTATTTTACCCCAGCATGGTACACCACAGAGATATTTTTGTTTTACCCCGGTGTGGCGCACCGGCTGGACTAATTTTATATATGGATTTACAGTTGGCTAGTCGCGTGTATTACAGCTTATAGTGTCTTTCTTGTGCGTTTCTCAATTGCATTTTCATCTCACTTATAGAGTTACTATCATGTTTTGGTTTCCAGGATTCCATGTTGTTACTATTCCTTATTCCTGGTCTAGCTTTCTTGTGTTCAATTATGTTATAGTAAGTTGTTAATAATTACAGGTTGCAGAGTTCCGTGTTATATAGCCTTTATATGTTTATGCGATGAGTCAATTGTTATAGGATTGTTATCTCATGCTTATAGTTTCACTTTAAATAGTATATTTCATTCATACTAACATCCCTTTGCTTGGGACCTACGTTCGTGCCGCAGGTGCGGTAGAGGTCAGGATTGCCAATTGAGTAGCAGTTCATGAGATCAACGGATGGTTGGTATGCTCCTTTCTTCTTGGAGCTAGGGCTGTTATTATGCTTGAGCTTTGAGATGCAATTGTGGCAGGTCGGATCCTTGTTCTGACCATTAGTCAGTTTACTCTTTATAGGCTTTGTGGACTTAGTGTTTACAGTGTTATTTAGTTTGTGGCCTTTTCATTTATTAAGTTAAGCTTGGTTTAGCATACTCATAGACTTGGCTGCATTTAAGTTGTTTACCATGTATTGTTGAGACTTTATGGGTCTAGTTTATACTCCAGTTGATTGTGACCGGTGGCCTGGATGGCCTAAGTTTTACAATTACGAATGTCATATAACCGGCTTCTCATCAATCAATAACCAAGTGCAAGTTGTTCCCTACCCAGTTTTTGGGGCATGACAAACATTTGGTATTAGAGAGAAGTCGTACCCTAGGGAGTCCAGGAAGCCGTTTCTAGTAGAGTCTTTCTTTTGGGTATGTTTTGCACCATAATTATAATTAGGAGGCTATAGGGCATTTAGAAGTTGTTTCACTTTGTTCATTAATAGATCATTCTATAGAGCAAAGATGTAAGGATTGTTTAATGTCTAAATCATGCTTATGTTTCAGAATTCACCTGGAGTAAGGTAGATGGCTACGAGATTTATCAACACTGGGATGCTTGAAAATGGTCCTAATCGCCTTTCTATCGATCCGAGAAATAGATTATATGCTCGTAGTGAGTTTTGGTTTACTCCCCGTGTTACAATTCTTCTAGTTCCAGTCAATGATACCATGGGAAGGAATTGATCCCCATATTGAATGACCTAATTTTAGTAGAGCTAGGAGGAGATAGAGTCGTTGATCCCCGCAACACCTTTTAGTATATCATAGGAAATGAGATTTGAGAAAGCATTATAGATGTTAACCCAAATAGTGACGTTTTAAAAATCAGCCGCTGAAACAATAGCTGGTTCTAGGGAAATACTTCTGAGAGCTCTTTAGTTCCTGTGGGTTTTGAGTCTAAATCCCCTAGCCTTTACGAATTAGTACTTGCCACGGGAACTTCAATGAGTTTGAGTTAGTATGTTTTTGTACCTAAAGCATGACAGCATGAGTATTCACAAATATAGTCTCAGGTTTCACCTTCTTTGGTCAATATGCTTCAGATAGGGTGCAAAATATGAGGAATAGAGTATATCAATTGTATTAGTTTTGGGACCTATCCGGTTTGAGAGTGTTTGGGAAATGTCTACCTGCATGTAAGATATGACTATTGCTCGGATACAAGCAGTTGCTAAGAACATAGAGGAATCTTATTCACCGTCTCCAAGTACTAACAGAGAAGTAGAATAAAGTGGGGACACTGATCACGGGAAATAATATAGGTCCCTTTGATACGCTTTTATAGCTTGAATTAGTCGTGTTGTCTAAGCTATTTGATACATTTTCATGTGATTTTATATAAAAGTGAAGATATGTGCTAACCAACATGATTAGCCTTTTTTTTTGTAGGTTTTTGATGACTTTTGAGGAGCTAATTCATGAATTGGTGAAGTAGAGGCTTTGAGAAGGAATAAACACGCTAACGCTGCAAAGAGGAGGCTCAAAACACCACCGGCGCGTCGGCAGTGCCACGGCAGCAGGTTACCTGAAACAGCCCCCATGCGCATTGGCAACGTGCCACGGCATGAGGGGTCCGCGACCAAGAGTGTGCGACGCGCCGCCCAAGCGCGTGACACGTTGCCATCGCTGCATGCTGCCAAGGCCAATTTTCGGGTTGATTTGCTGAGCTTTCTGGCGATGCCTCCATGTCACGGGGCAGTGCTCATGATACACCTGTGACACGGAGCCGTTCCACGACAGGCCAAATTATGCACGTTCTCCATTTACTATAAATAGGACCCTTAGCTCTTATTTCATTTGGTCACGATTTTATTCTCGGGAAACCGCATAGGAGTGAAGGGGAAGTGGAGAACTTATCTAGGGTTTATCAAATTCCCTTCCTCATCTACCAATCTCATGTAAGTATGTAGTTAGGAGTAGATTAATAGTAGATTAGAGTAGATTAACGTAGTTTTACTAACATGAATGGCAAGAACCCTTCCTCTAGGGTTGAAGCCATGGATTACGATTGTAATTCTATGATATTATTTTGGAACTGAGTTATTGATTGTTGTTTCTGTCTTGCATTCTGTTTTGTGGTTGTTTTTATGATTGATCACCATAAAAGCATATTGTTAGCTTGGGAAATAGCTTGAGAAGGTATTACCTAGGTCAGGACATGAGAATGTGGGGAGCATGAAGTAATCTCGAGAGATTCCGTGGTTTGGATAGAAATATACCTAACTCCCCGTTTGGTTGACACACGGGGTTGGTGAAAGACCAACTTGGGATGTTACATCACCACTCGAAGAAGTAGTTGACTAAGTTGAGTTAAATGGTTAGACGTACGAAAGTCCCTAATCGTTTACCCGTAAACCACAACATAATTGATTGCCCGCGACTAGAAATTAAACCTCGCTCACTAAGATGCAGTGAGGCTTAGATTGCCGTGTTTAGGAGGCTCGAAAGACCATGAACATGCGATTATAATTATTTGAAATAACAATTGGTAGTTCCATGCTCATTCCATTGCAAATCTTATTATCGCATGATTAATCGGTTTTAACCCTATGTTGCTCCTAAGGCACTTTCTTAATATTTCGTTGACCCAAACTTAGACTTAATTTATCTCAAACGAAAATGTCTATAACCAACACTTTAGATATTTAAGATTCACACTATAAATGGATAGTTAGAGGAATGGGTCCAAACCCTTGCCCGATAATCCTGTTTAAAAAGAGCCACTATATTACTTGTACGACCCGCATAATTTGCGGGCACGTCAGTTTTTGGCGCTGCTGCCGGGGACTCACGAAGTTTTGATAATTTTATCTATTTTTATGTGATTTTTAAATTTTTCTTAAGTGTTGAGAAACTTGGGTCTTAGTCCGCTCATTTGCAGGTGTGACAGTTGTCTCGAAAGGCTAGAAATAGAGAGCTTGTGGGCCGTTGCTTGAACCTGAACGTCAAATCCATTTGCAAAGGAGAGTAGCTCTAGAGCAAAAGCTGAAGAGACTTCCAGAAAAGGTACAACAACAACCACATGGACAAGTACAACTTCCGCACGCATTAATGGTAGCTAGACCAGTTCGCGTAGTGGCAATCCCACTAGCAACGAATGTGACCTCTAGTATCCGTAAACTGGAGCCTGGAGGGAACTTTGAGCTTAAACAGAATATGGTGCAGTTGTTACATTCTAGTGGTCAGTTCACTGGAATGGCACATGAGGACTCAAGCAGTTGGAAGACTTACGTAGCTTTCTTGAGATTAGCACACGCTTGTCCCCACAGGCGTGCCCACAGATTATGTCCGCTTAACCTCTTCCCATTTTCAGTATTGGGAGAGGCGAAAAAGTGGCTGAAGGCTGAGCCACCGAACTCCATTACTTCATGGGATGACTTGGCCAGAAAGTTCCTTATCAAATTTTTTCCTTCGTGCAAGACTCAGCAGTTGGTGAAGTGAGATACTAAGTTTCCAAGCGTAAGCCCGGGAGAGGAGAACTGTACATGGCTTGGGAAAGATTCAAGTCATTATTGAGAGACTGTCCCCATCATCAGCAATCAAATGAAGTGCTGGCCCATACCTTTGTAGGAAAGTCTAGGACCCACTTACAAAAATATTACTAGACTCTACGGTGGCAAGCTTGAGAAGACATATGATGAGCTGTATACTTTGTTGAACAGAATTACAGAAGGAAATCCAGAGTGGCACAGCGAGTCATCAAGAGGGGCAGGAAGAAGATCAGGTTGACAGAAGCAGACGGTTTGAATGCCTTGGCAGCACAGTTAGCTTCGTTCCAACATCAAATGTTGACTCGCTCAATAACTGAAAATGCACCAACACAAGGGCCATGTTAATGAAATTCAAGAAGTTCCGAGTTGGTGTGAAATTTGTGGGAATAATGGGCTCAACGCAGAATCTTGTGGAGCTAATCTGGAATCAGTCAATTTTGTTGGGAATGTGCACAGAATCAAAATTTTGGGAACAACTCCAATCGGTAATTGGGGTGGCCACCCGAATTCTTCTTGGGGTGGAAATCAAAAGCACTTATGCAACCTCAACACGATTGTGCGTAATAGGCAGATTGATGAGCAGTACTCTCGCATTGAGGAAACACTCGCAGAAAATCATGGAGACCCAAAATCAGTTAGCAGAAAGAATCGTGCGAGGATGGCAACAGACTTAATGAATCAGCAAGTAGCCACCCGCAATCTTGAGAAACAAGTGGGTCAAATAGCAGCTGCTCAAAACATGAGGCCACAAGGGGGATTACCAAGCGATGCATCCTAACCCTGCGTATCAATGCCACTAGTCTTAGAAGGGAAGGCAATAATGATGCATGGCCTAAAGAGTTGGAGAGTGAGGTGCACCGGAGTTGGTAAGACCAGGACCATCTGCCGATACTGGAGCAAATCAGAGAGGATGTGCACCTCATTGCAACCAGCACAAAGACCACCACCACCATTTCGGCCGTAAATTCAAAAAGAGCAAGGAGGAGGAATGTTTCAAAAAGTTCTCTGAGACTTTCAAAGAACTTCACATAAATTTGCCTCTTATTGATGTCTTGCAGGGAATGCCCAAGTATGCTAAATACTTGAAGGACGTGACGGCGAACAGCAGATTGGTGGATACCACACCGTAGCACCGACTTGAGGAGTGGGCCACAGGTATTGAGCAAAATGCCAAAGAAGCTCAAAGACCCCGGGAGTTTTACCCTCCCATACAAATTGGTAAAGCTGAAGTGCTCCGAGCTTTGTGGTGACTTAGGGCAGCAGTTAATCTAATGCCCCTATCCTTATTCAACACTCGTTGGGAAAACCGAGGACGACAAGGTTGATGTTGCACTGGCCGACAAGTCGCGAGAGTGACACCTGACGAACCATAGATGACCTTCTCATCAAAGTAGGTAAATTCTATTATACCTGCTGATTTTATTGTTTTAGATTTTCAGGTTGATGACCAGGTACACTTAATCTTGGACGGCATTCTTGGCCACCGGAGGAGCGGTGATTGATTTGAAAGAAGGGACCCTGAAAATGAGGGTTGAGGATGAAGAAGAAATCTTCCGGTCTACCAAGAGCTTAACCCATCCGCACACTACAGAAGCCCTTTGTCAAGTTAGTGTGTTGGCAGAGGATAAGTGTGGGGTGGAGGAGTCCACAGGTGCACGGTCAAAGGATATATCAAGTGTCCAGCCCAAGTCTGATAAAGGACTTAAAATGGAAAAGAAGTTGGAGAAAGGGAGGAACAGAGTGGAGGCTTTTTCCTCTCAACAGCAAAAGAAAAGGAGATGGTTCTCGAAAGAGAACCCAGGTATGAGGATGTCCTGAAAAGGGCAGTCCACGTCATGCCACGACGTAAAATAAGGCGTACGCTTGGGAGCCAACCCAAGAGTACCTCAAGTACAATTTTTAATTTTTTATTTTTATTTTTATTTTGGTATTTTAATGTGTTTGTTTTGTTTTTGTGGAAAGTTAGGCACAGGTGGAGGGGAAGTCTGAGTACCCTCAGAGGAGAAAGCTAGGAAGCATGGAAGAGGAAAAGTGTGGGTCGAACAACGCTTATGAAATTTGTGGAAAAACATGCTACTAGCCAGGCCTAAAGGCCTCAGGGAGTGTTTCACCCTTGAAATGTTAATTTGATGCTATGAGGACATAGCATGAGTTAAGTGTGGGGTGAGGGGAAATTTCTAGGGAAATTTAAAAATTTTTGTGCCTAGCAAATTGTTGGTGAATGTAATGCTTGTGTGGAAAATTGAGAAAAAATTGAAAAATCTTTGTGAGTCAAGC
Source organism: Datura stramonium (assembly GCA_018107945.1). NCBI lineage: Eukaryota > Viridiplantae > Streptophyta > Magnoliopsida > Solanales > Solanaceae > Datura > Datura stramonium. The sequence continues at coordinate 21,503 of JACEIK010004413.1, forward strand.
ATGAATTCATCACCCGTTGGTTTTTCTTTTCGGTTCTTTTCCGACGGGGGTTTTTGAACCGAAGAATAAAAATTTTATTTTTTATTGTTATTTTTGTTTTTTCTTTGTTTGTACATAATGTGTTAGTCATAGTGAGGGACTTTTTCCGACGATGGATGGATGACGACCGTCTTGAGGAAAATTAGCTGATAGATGTCAGTTTTTGAAACTATAGCTAATGGATGTTTGATGTTCTTGTTATGTTAGACATGATTGTAAGAGGCAAGTATGTTCAGTGTTGAAGCATGCAAGTTTATAACTTTGTTTGAGACACTTAGGCTCTTGAATTTGACTCAATATAACAGTTTACCTTTGAATTCTTGTGATTAGCTGAGTAAGAGTCTGCTGAATGTGTCTTGAATTGAGCATGTGCAGTGAGTGTAATGTTTTTGAGTATTCTATGCTATTGTGGATTGTCTAGAACTTGCCTGGTGTGTGTGTATGAAGCGAAATGAAGGATGTGAATTGTAGGAGATGATTTGTGTATCTTCTGTTGAATTAACGCACTTTTATCCCTCGTTTTACCTACCTTGAGAAATTAATCCTAGTTAGCCCTGTTGAGCCTTGAGCCTAATTTTTGGATAGCCGCAACATAAGCTTGCAACTTTCTTCATTAACCTTGAATTTGACCCAAAGCTCCTAAGCGTTTAGAAAAAGAAAAATCTTGGAAAGAGGAAGGAGGAGGAGAATGAAAAGAAATGAAAGTAGCAAGTTGTAGAAGTTGAGAAAAGGTCAGTTGCACTTGTGTAAAAATGGTTGATTATTGTTAAGGAGTAAGAAAATAAAGTACTGAAAAATTATTTATAGAGCTCCTTACTGACAAGTCAAAAGTGCTAAATAAAAGGGGAAACAAAAGAGGAAAAAGAAAACCATCAAGGATAAAAAGGTGAAGTAAGGGAAGGAAGTCTGGCAGATGAGGAGGTGATGTATTAAAAGTGCTTAGAAAGATAGTCAATATTACTGGCCATAATAGTACCTACATGCACCTCGATACAAGTTACAACCCACAAATCCTACTTGATCTTACATTCATACATCCTCAAATTAGTGGAGTAAAACACTAAGGGCAAGCATATGGGTCATGACATGAAGCATGTGAATTCTTTGTGAGAGTGAGTGTAAATTCTTTTTATTACCCACACATGTTGAATGTAAAAATGGTTTTTGCGTGTGATTGGGTAACTCTCTTTCCGTGAGGGCACATGTTTAATGAAGGATAAAATTCATGTCGTATTTCTTAATCGGTTGATTTGCATGAGTTTGCTAATATTGAGAGTCGATTCTTGAGGTTAAGAAGTCTTAACATAGTTGTATTTCATAGCATGTTCTATATTTTTAACTTGTATCTACGTAATCATTATAGCCGTAGCTTGGAATTAACTTGCTAAATTAGTTATGTGAATTCCTCCATACGCATGATATATGTAAAAAAGGTTGTTCGAGGACGAACAAGGCTTTAAGGTGGGCTGTGATCACGGTGCCATTATAGGTCCTGGGTGATACGCTTTATAGCTTAAATTAGTCATGTTGTCTAAGCTTATTTGATACATTTTTCATGTGATTTTATATAAAAGTGAAGATATGTGCTAACCAACATGATTAGCCTTTTGTTTTGTAGGTTTTGACATGACTTTAACAGCTAATTCATGAATTGGTGAAGAGAGGCTTTGAGAAGGAAGCAAACACGCGAACGTCAGGCAAAGAGGAGGCCCAAAACAGCCCCAACGGGCTGGTCAGGCAATGTGCCACGGCAGGTGGCTGCCCAAAAACAGCCTCCCCATGCGCGTTGGCAATGTGCCACGGCATGAGGCTCCGCGATCAAGAGTGGTGTCGCGCTGCCTAAGCAGCGTGACTGCCATCGCGGCAAATATGCTGCTAAGGCCGATTTTCGGGTTGATTTCAAAGGAGCTTTTCGCGGATGCCTCCGCATCACGAGGCAAAGGTTCACGATACACCTGTGACACGGCCGTTCCACGACAGGCCAAATTATGCACGTTCTCCATTTACTATAAATAGGACCCTTAGCCTTATTTCCATTTGGTCACGATTTTATTCTGGAAAACTCGTATAGGAGGAAGTGGGAAGGGAGAACTCATCTAGGGTTTATCAAATTCCCTTCTCATCTACCAATCTCATGGGTGGTGTAGTTAGGAGTAGGATTAATAGTAGATTAGGAGCAGATTAACGTAGTTTTACTAACATGAATGGCAAGAACCCTTCCTCTAGGTTGAAGCCATGGATTACGATTGTAATTCTATGATATTGTTTGGAATTGAGTTATTGATTGCTGTTTTCGCTCTTGCATTCTGCTTGTGGTTGTTTTTATGATTGATCACCATAAAAGCATATTGTTAGCTTGGGAAATAGCTTGAGAAGGCATTACCTAGGTCAGGACATGAGAATGTGGGGAGTATGAAGTAATCTCGGGAGAGGTTCCGTGTTTGGATAGAAATATACCTAACACCTTGCTTGGCTGACACTGGGTTATGAAAGACCAACTTGGGATGTTGGCATCACCACTCGAAGAAGTAGTTAATACGTTGGAGTTAAATGGTTAGACGTACGAAAGTCCCTAACTGTTTCTGTAAACCATAAAACATAATTGATTGCCCATGACTAGAAAATTAAACTCCTGCTCACTAAGATGCAGGAGGCTAGATTGCCGTGTTTAGGCTCGAAAGACCATGAACATGCGATTATAATTATGTGAAATAACAATTGTAGTTCCATGCTCTCCATTCCATTGCAAATCTTATTATCAGTATGATTAATCTGTTTTAACCCTATGTTGCTCCTAAGGCATCTTCTTTCAGAATATTTGTTGACCCAAACTTAGACTTAATTTATCTCAAACGAAAATGTCTATAACCAAACACTTGTATATTTAAGATTCAATACTATAAATGGATAGTTAGAGGAATGGGTCCAGTCCCTTGTTCGAGGTCCGGGTTCTGAAAAGATTTCACTATATTACTTGTACGACCCGTACACTTGCGGGCACGTCAGACACCAAGTCAATAGGGTTATTTAAGGCCTCATGTAGGGTTTCAAGGCCCCGGTGGGCATACATTCCAAGCTTTCTCATAGAGATTTAGTTCCTTCTTTGTCCTCGCAACCTAGGATTTAGTTTCTGTTATCAGGGACTGTCAATAATAACGGGGCTACGGTAAAAGCAAAGGTAAAAGCACAACTTCAGATTTAATATTGACGTTGTGTCTTATGTATTGAATGGAAAGTGGTATTGGAGTTAATCATCCTGCGTGGTAGTGTATAAATTTGCTTACGGTTAGAAAAGTTTATCGATTATGTGGTTTTAAGGCACGTCTGTCTTAGATTAGATAAAACAGAAATGAGTTTAATAGGTATAGTTTGTATGAAGTAATGACTGGAAAGAATATGTTTACGAATATATGGAAATTTTTTTATGACGGAAGACAAGGATGAGTTAAAGATGTTATGACATTCGAGAACAAATGTTTCTATGGTGGGAGGGGGGGAGGATGTTACATCCCGGAAATTTTTTGCTGATTATTAGATGTTGCTATGTTAATGGAAGCATGGCTGTATATTAATTCAGATGACAAGGGAAATGTGTATTGTTCTGAAAACAAAGAGTATGTAATGTTTATAAGTTAGGGACAATGTTAAATGACCATATCTACTAATATATAATGATCTAGAAGCACTAAAACCTATCAAATTAAAGATCTTCGAGTATAGTTTTCAGAATAAATGATCACAACCAGTTTGGAATAAGCAGTTATGGTATTTTAGGGAACTATCGGGCAGTGACATGGCTAATTGCCTCCAAAATGGCCACCTTACTAAAACAACTTTATATTTATGTTTTTTGTTATGAAATCATTTTCTAAATTTTCCAGTTTTGAGGTTCTTTCTTACCCAATGAAATCCTCTTTCCAGTAGCAAAGCCTTAGAAACCAAGAGGAAATCCCTCAAGAAACACCATCAAAACTCAAGCAAAAGTTGATGGAAGTGAAGGCCACATTGTGGTGAAGTTGTTGCTGCCTTGTAGCTTAGATTTGGCAATTGTTGTTGCTGCGTGTATGGGACATTTTAAACTAATTTTATGCTCCATATTGGTAGTAATTTTTCATAAGAAAGAGTAAGTCACTTCCTCTTTTGAAACTTCTACAAGAATGGCGAATCTTGAAGGAAAACTAGAAGAACGTTATGGTTTGTATGTTGACTTAATGTAGTTGTTGTACCGTTATGTTGCTGTGCTTGGGAAGAAAGATTGCTGCGTTATTGGAAGTGATTTGGAGTAAACACCCTATTATATCCAAGAATATTTTCATGCCAATGGTAAGTGTTTCACTGCTAAACTTGCTCTGGGGTAAATCCAGCTAAAGCTAGGAAGTTGGAGGTTATGTTGGGCTGCCGTTGCTGGTATGCTGTTAGTCTCCGTTTCATTTTTGAAGGTTAGAATTAACTGTGTTTTTTTGAATATACTCTATATTGGTGGAGTTTTTAATGAGAAAGTGAGGCAATTTCCTACCTCTTTTCATCCAAAGTTGTAGAAACAAGTTGAAATAAGAAATGCTAAGTGTTGCCTTATTTGTTTGTTTTGTGAATCCCAGTGATGTAAACATTCAGGCTGGATAAATTCGCTTGAAACAGCCTTGTCACTTAGTGGTAAACTCAAGTAATTAAGGGATAAACTTCTTGTTGCTTATAGTAAAGAAACGACATAAGAAAGCTCTGATGAAAGTAAGGTATGTAAGGCGCCTTGTCTTTGATTTTCAAGCACGAATTCATGCCGAGGATTAATCCAGCATTCCCCATACTTGAGCTTCTGTAGTAGCATATTATGGTTCTTTCCAGTTGTTATAATTACTTGGTATTAAGTTGTGTATTTTCTAAAGAGTTGGAGCACATGAATGTAAAGCGGAGAGGCAAATTGCCTTCGATTATGGTCATAGTTGTAAATTGAGTCTAAAGTCCCTCAGCATTGGAACCAAGAGCTACTATTTACATTATGTAATGTTTTTGTGGTGTCAAATTTGTTTCACATTATGGTCTCTAAGGAAATCAGTATACATGGCAAGACGACGACGCGCGGGCAAACCTAATAATTGAAATCAGTTTTAACTAAATAAGGCTTAACGAGGGTAACAAAATTGAATTTCCTTACAACAGCTTACCTACCCTCTTATATTCTTGTTTTGCTGTTCCCTGGGAATGAGAAGCTTCCCTAACTCTCTCCCTTAATCTAAGAGACTAATTAATGCGTTTCTTAATTAACCGATACGTTAAACTTGGAAAATAGAACCCGAATGGGTAAAATATTGATATTTTATGGACCATCTTTGTTGATAGGTTACTTACAATATCTTGATTTTAACAAAAGTGAAGAAAATCATAATATATATACGTTTATGCTTGCTTTCAAATTACGCGCTAAAGCTACAAAGATTTCCTTTAGAAAGAATATATGTTTATGTATTAGACGTTTTGAGTTATCTAGACCTCCCGAGAATTGCTTAAAGCCAAGTAGACATGTCACATGTTCTTTTGAAAGTTGTGATGTAAGGAAATTAACCTAAGTTAAAAGTTGAGTACTAGTAGCAAAGGAGATAAGATAAATGTTAGACCTTTTAAGGTAATATTTATATATCCCCTATGTCCGTACTTGATTTCAAAACCTTTGAGTGACATTAAAACGTGAGCAAGACGAGTTTAATATTAGATAAGGTCGACAATTAGGCAAGAAGGTAAGCGTACAAGAATTATTGGAATAGTGAACAAGAGAGTAAAATATTGTAACACAAATTCTATTTGAAAAATAATTTAAGATGAATATGAAAAAGTAGAGCTAAAAGTTGTTAAATTTGACGATAAGTGTTACGATTGTTAATGAGTTAGGCAAATGGCTAGAAAGATTTACCCAGTTCTAAAGACGTTTAGCAAAAGAGTTATAAATAAAGTTGTTTATGTTCAGTTGTGTTAAGCTAATGAAAGGCCAGTAAGTGTTAATTTCTAAGAAATGATTAGAATCAAATATTTTGAGATAGTGACTCAAGTTAAAGAGAAATTCATCATCATACTTTTAAACAATTATCTTCAATTATTCGTTCTAATAGTTGGATTAACTTTTCAAGTTTTAAAAGCATTTCTATATTTATTGAGTTTCTAAATTATTTATAATGCTTCTAAGCTTTCTAAGCTCCTTGTATATTGCAAAGTGTCACAATGAGCTATTCATATATTGTTTAAAGCACGACAATAAGTCTTATTATTTATCTTAAGGAAGCCCCTAGATAGTTGCCTGACATTTTTATGTTAAAGAGCTACAAGTTATGTCTTCCTTTCATAAGTTACTCTCGAGATGTGATATGTTGTGCAACGAATGAGGTATGCCTTACAATTCTTGATACAAAAATATGAAAGTCAAAAGAGTATAAGCATGAAAATGAATGCTAAGTTTGTTAATAAAAAATGTTATGGCTAAGCCATTCTTCTTCTCTGGTGTTAGTATTGCTAGGAGATGTTTAATTACAACCGTGTGTCTACACTGTCTTTATGATGTTCTAGTTCAAGGAACATCCCTAGAATTCATTCACAACATATGTATGTATTTAAATGTTAAATGAAAGATCTATACTCATAAGAAATTAATTATATATTAGGTCACCAAAGTGATCTACATGTTAGAATGAGTCACACACATTCATGATTGCATCCAGCTTATCATATCAATTTGAGTCATAATTCCATTAGTTTTCACATGTATGTTCAAGATTGAGAAAGATGACTTATTTTTTTTTCAAGATTTTCTGTCATTCGAGGATTACACTTCCAAGAGGTGAGATAGTGCATGTCTCAAACCTATGGATGAAACTCAAGAATGAAATGAAAGATTTCTTTCTCAGTCATGTTTATTGAATGCCCAAGACTGACAGAATCCGCTTATCAGGGAGGCTCGTGGGGAGAGGCTGGGACTTGGTTGAAAATTTTATGTTTGGGGCATTCACGGGGTGTGACCACGAGTCGAGGTCGCCCTTGCTGGATTAGTTAATTCACCCGTGGTCAAAGGTGTTTAGTTGATGAAGGAAATTTGGATAGTGTACCTAACGACTAGTCACCACGAGTCATGGTCAATGCCACGATTCATTGAGTGGGTTGTGGTCAATAGATGGTTAAAGCATGAATGTATTTGTGGTAGTGTCCCTATTGAGTATCACTATGATTCTTTGGGTACACCACGAGTCATGGTGTCCCCCGTGGTGACCCGTAGGAAAATTTTAATGGAAGGTGATCGGAGGTGACCACGAGTCGATGGTAACTAGTAACAATCCGTCCAGTCCCTCATCGACTGGTAGTATGTTTTTCCCAGCGAATTTATTAACGGCTTTTTCACACTCTTATGTTCCCAAGGGCCTAAAGTACGGTCATTTTAAGATCAGAATGAGGTTTTTAAGAAGGGTTAAGTCATTCTAATCCAAATTAATGCATGCAAGCTTAGAGATTTGAAAGGTGATCAAGGCTACTTTCAGCATCTTCTTCAATTCTCATTGGGCAATCAAGAAAGTGTGAAAAATCAGGTCTCCTTCAGGCATGTAAGGCATAATGGGAGCAATAGTCCACCCATGCCCACCCCTCTCAATTAATTATTTTCTAATTGATGATTCCATGGGGTTTTTACCCATTGTAAGAATTTCCAACTTGCAATCAATGGTATGATCTAAGCATGTTTTAAATGATGAATTATGATTTATGGGTAAGACGCCAATGTTTTAAATTATAAAATTATGTTTTCTAAGTAAGTTTATAAACTATGATGCCCATCCATGAAAGTTCTTGAAAGTTGAGATCCATGAAGTATGTACAAGTATGATGAGATGTTTATGAAGAAAGTATGCTTTTGAAATTCCTTGTTTATGTTCATGTTTTAAAATTGAATCAAGTTGATTTCTAAGCATGTTAAGTAATGAGCAAGCACATATGAACAAGCATGATTTATTATTTCAAGAATTAGCTTAACACCTGATTTTGGAGTCAAGACTAATATTTTCAAATTTTTGTTGTATGGTTTGCCGATTCTTTTGTTATGATTTCATATTTATGTGCGGTATATTAAGAGTCAGCTTCGTCTCTATACGATGGTTCGGCTTGTTGAAAATGATGGAGAGCATATGCATATTTTTAGAGTAATGTCTAGCACCGAGTAGGCTAACGGGGTCGTAAATAACCCTATGCCTCGAACTACGCGCCAACATAGGTATGATCAGATTATTTAGACCTCCTTTGGATCTTCCACTGCCCTCAGGGGGCCTTGTGCTTGGAAATAGATATCATGGTAGCACCCACATAGCAAGGTTTTGGTCGGCTCGCACAACTTTGAGGCGATAGTTGGGACAACGTAGCTCTATTGTGGTAATGTTGGTTATAAAACGAGTCTCCCATTGTTATGAATTTAGTTATGCATGTATATCAGACATGATATTATATTTAAGCAGGTTTTGGCCCCAATGTTCAGTTTTACTTATGATTATCAGTTTTCAGCTTTGCATCATTCGATTCAGTTATGATGTTAAGTTATGTTCGCATCATAATTTCAAAAACAAGCATGCAAGCTCTATTTAATAATCTTGATCTTGATTATGTTTTATATTATGCTTGTTTAATAATTTCTATTTAGAGGTTTTATTTATGTTGCATACTTGCTACATTGCATATACTGACCGCAAACTCTATGCTGTATCATTTGATGATATAGGGTCATGAGATCCAAACTGAGTCCCGCTGCTATTCGGGATTCTGAGTTAGTACCCTCAATATCAATTGGTGAGTCCTCATCTTTCAAACGGGCCCCTTCTTATTGTAATTCATTTTTTCATTTTCTAGACTATAGTGATAGCTGGTCTTGTCCTATTAGACCATCAATATTAGAGGCTGAAAATAATTTGTATTCAACTTTAGATTGATGTGTGGTGCATCGATGTTACATTTTGTTCAGACTTCCCTCTATGTTATTCATGCTGATCTTCCATTTTAATGAATGAGTTAGATGTTATGTCTATGCCAAGGTTCGACTTGGAGCCTCTCAATGTTCTTTTGTCCTGTGTCTCAATCCGGTCTTGAGTTCGGGTCGCGGATATTTTCTTTTTGAACCTCATAATACCCTTCATAGGTGACACCTTCAACAACACCTTTTTCCAACTATGTATTCCGGCGTTTTAGACCTTCCAATCTACATAGCTCTTTTTCAGTCTTCTCTGAGCTGTGCAAGTCATTCAAAATCAACTTCACTTTATTCAAAGAATCTCAATGAATCTATGCTCGAGGCCTAATCTCAAAACCATCAAACCAACCCACAAGAGATCTACACCTCCTAATACATAAAGCTTTAAATAAAGCCATTTGGATGTTAGAATGGTAACGTTATAGTAAGCAAACTCAGCCTAAGGAATGAACTAGTCCTAATGTCCTCCAAAATAAATCATAAATGACTGTAAAGATATCCTCAAGACCCGCCAATCATTGACGACTCAAGTCCCCGACGACGACACAAAACTTGTTCAGGCTCCTCCTCGTGCATACTGCAAGGTATGGGTCATGCAAGAATATAGTGTCTCTTTTAAAGAACCGGAATTCGAACCCACAGGGACTGGACCCATTCGGCTAACTATCTAGTTCAAGTGTGATATTAAATTAAATGTTGATTATATATGTTTTTGAGGGAGGTTTAATTAAGTCTAATTTTGGGTCAACGAAATATTCTGAATTCACTCTAGGAGCAACATAGAGTTAAAACCAGATAATCATGCGCTAATATGAATTGCAATGGGGTTAAGTATGAAACTATCGATTGTTGTCTCACATAATTAGAATCTGGCGTTCATGGCCTTTCGGAGCCCTAAACACGACAAACTAGCCTCGCTACATCATTGAGCGAGGATGCTAATTCTAGTTCCTGGGCAATTAATTACGTTGTGGTTTACGTGGAAATGACTAGGGAATTCTCGTGCACCTAATCATTTAACTCAACTTAGCCTCACAATTACTTCTTTGAGTGGTGATGTGATAATTCTAAGTCGGCCCTCAAATAATCTCGTTTTTATCATCCAAGAAAGGCATTAGGTATATTCCTATCCTAACACAAATTATACCGTGAGATGCAATCATGCCCCTACATTCTCATGTTCTGACCTAGGTAAATGCTTCCTCAAGAATATGCCTAAGTTAACGTGTATGTTTTCATGGTGACTGAATCATAAAAACAACCAATAATCCGTAATGCAAGACAAAACAACAATCAATAACTTAATTCCAACATAATTTCTATAAACACAATCATAATTCATGGCTTCAACCCTAGAGGAAGGGTTCTCTGTTTATTCATGTCTGTAAAACTACAAGAAACTACAACTAAATTAACATACTTACAAGAATTGGTAGAAGAGAAAGAATCACAAACCCTAGCTGAGTTCTCCCACTTCTCCCTTCACTCCTAGGTGGGTTTCTAGAATAAAATCGTGACAAAATGATTTTTAGGAGCTAAGGGACCCATTATAGTAAATGAGAAACGTGCACAATTTAGCCTGTCGTGGAATGGCTCCGTGTTCAATGGAGTGTATCATGGAGCACTGGCTCCGTGACATGGAGGTAACGCGGAGTCTCTCTGAAATTGCCTCCGATGCAAAATCCGCGAGTGCCACCGTGCTGCTGGTGCATACGCCATGCTGCTGGCATTCTTCCTGCTGTGCAACCGGGCTCGGGAGTGTGGCACGGTGCTGGCGCACTAGAGCCCCCAGCTCTGCCTCGTTTCCCTTCGCATGCCTGGCAGAAGTGGAACAGCGTTGGGCGTGGCAAACGCACAACGTGGAACGCTGCCTGGCACGACCAGCCCATCCATGAAATGTTCCTCGCCACTACCACTGCCCTACCCATTCCTCTATTTCACCAACCAGATTATTCCTCAAATTCATTAAAACCTACAAGACAAAGACTAATCGTGTTGGTTAGTACATGTATCGCATTTATATAAACTATGGCTAGAAATGTATATAATTAATACAATACACTAAATTAAGTTATAAAGCATCACTGGGCATGCCATTTTGCCCGAGATCACAACCCCACACTCCCTTAAATCCTTGTCTGGTCCTCGAACAACCTTTTACATCTCACATATGAGACTCACACATACCTAATTTAGCAAAATAATTCAAGCTACGGCTATAATGATTATTTAAGATGACAACATAAAATAGCATGCCCGATTTGTTCATTGAAATGAAATACAACTCCGTTAAGACTTTTGATTCAAGAATCGACTCTCACGCTTAGCAAACTCATGCAAATCAACTGATCAAGAAATCCCACATGAATATATCCTTCATTCAACATGTGCCTCACTGAGTGAGAGTTACCCAATTTCACATGCAAAAATAATTTCTAAATCACAACATGTGTGGGTACATGAATAGAATTACGCTCACTCTCACAAAGAATTCACATGCATCATGTAATAATCATAAACTTTTCCCTAGTGTTTTGTTCCACTAATTCTAAGGGATGTATGTATGTAAGATCAATTAGGGACTTTTTAGGTTATAAATGTAACTCAGGGATGGGTAGGTACTCATTCTGGCTAGTAATAGTGACTATCCTCCCTAAGAGCTTTTAATACAACACGCCCTCATTACGAACTTCCCTTCCTTACTTCACATTTTTCCTTTCACTTTCTTTTCCTCTTATGTTCCCCCCTTTCTTTAGGCACTTTTGGCTTATCAGTAAGGAGTTCTATAAGTAACTTTTCATTAATTTATTTTCTTACTTCTTACTAATAATCAACCATTTTCACACACAAGTGCAATCTTTTGACCTTTCTCAACTTTTACAACTTTCACTTTTCCTTCTTTTTTCATTCTTCTCACTCCTTTACTCTTTCAGTTTCCTTTAAGCGCTTAGGAGTTTTGGATCAAGCTCAAGGCTCAATGAAATAAAAAAAGGATTAGTTTATGTTGCAGCTATCAAAGAATAGGCTTAAAGCTCAGCCGGGCTAACTAGGATTACTTATTCAAGGTAGGTAAAGTGAGGGATGACATTTAGGACCGCCCAAAGAAATGCGTAAATCATCTCCTACAATTCACATCCTTCATTTCTGTTTTATAAAACACACCAGGAAAGTTTTAGACACTCCACAATAGCACAGAATGCTCAAAAACCTTACACTCATGGCACATGCTCAATTCAAAACATGTTCAGCCGACTCTTCACTCAGCTAATCACAAGAATTCACAATTAAGCTTCAATTATTGAGTCGTTCAAGAGCCTAAGTGTCTCACACAAAGTTATACAATTGCATGCTTCAACACTAAACTTACTTGCATCATACAACCATGTATAACCCATAACAAGAACACTAAGCAATTAGCTACGGGTTCAAAACCCAAACCTATCGACTAACTTTCCCCTCAAGACGGCTCATCCATCCATCCTTGGAAACAGTCCCTAACGATGACTAAAACATTATATACAGACAAAGAAAAAAATTTATTCTTCGGTTCAAAGACCCCCCATCGGAAAAGAACCGAAAAGAAAAACCAACGGGTGGGTGAATTCATGCTTGACTCACAAAAATTTTTCAAATTTCTCACAAATGTCTCACAAGCATTACATTCACCAAAATCGTTAAGCACAAAATTTTTTTAATTTTTTTATTTTTTCATTTTTTTCATCATTCAAAAATTCATAGCATCAAATTAAAATTAAAAGGATGAGAAATACTCTTGAGCGTCTATGCCAAGCTAAAAGAATGCTTTCCTTCAAGTTCTCAAGGCGGGGAGTTCGACCCCACACTTTTCTATTCCATGCTTTTTAGCTTCCACCTTCTCGGTACTCAGACTTCCTTCCCTCTGTGCTTCAGAATTTTCCATCAAAACACAAACACAATGAAAACAGCATAATCAACACAAAATCAAATTAACAAATTGTACCCAAAATTCTTTGGTTGCCTCCCTGCGCCGCCTTATTTTACATCGTGGCACAACGTGGACTCCGTCCTTTCGTGACATCCTCATACCTAGGTTCTCTTCGAGAACCATCTCCTTTTCTTTTTTTGCTGCCAGGGGAAACATCCTCCACTCTATTCCTCTCCTCCAATCTCTTCAAAATTTGAAGCCCTTTATCGACTTGGGCCGACCACTTATCACTACCTCGGCCTCCCGCACCTATGGAATCCTCCACCCTGCACTATCCTCCGACAACACACTAACCTGACAAAGGTTTGTAGTGTGCAGATGGGTTCATTTCTTGGTAAACAAAGAAGAGTTCTTTTTCATCCTCGACCCTCATTTCCTTTTAGGGTCCCCGCCTCTCAAATTAATCACCACTCCGTGGCCAAGAATGGTCATCCCAAGATTAAGGGTAATCCTGGTCATCAACCTAAAAATCTAAGATAATAAAATCAGCAGGTATAATAAACTTACCTACTTTGATTTAGGTGTCCTTATTATTCCATCAGGTGTCACTCACGACTTGTCGGCCAGCCGCGCTTACCAACCTTGTCACCCGGTTTTGTCAACCCCTTGCGGTGTTGACAGATAGGGGCATTAGATTAACTGCTGCCCTTTAAATCACACAAAGCTTGTAAATAATTTCCAGTTTTTACCAATTTATATGGGGAGGGTAAAACTCCCCTCGGGTCTTTGAGCTGAATCTTGCTCAATACCCTAAGGATCGCATTCTGCACACATATACCGACGTCCACCAATCTAACTTTTTTCGAGCATCACGTCCTTCAAGTTTTTAGCATACTTGGGCATTCCCTACAAAACATCAATAAGAGGCAAATTTATGTGAACTTTTGAAACTCAAAGAACTCTTCTAAGAATTCCTCCTGCTCATCTCCGAATTTTTGAGGGAATGGTGGTGGTGGTCTGTGTCGGATGCAATGAAGATTGAGCATTTTGTTGCCCAACACTCTGATTATCTCCCACTTTGATGGATGGTCTTGGTCTAATCATCTTCCGGCTGCACTCTTTTCAAATTTTTTGGCACCGCATCAGCTAATTGCTTACCGCTGCTCGATCGATGGAATTGATCTGACGGGGGTTAGGGTCTGTGTCACTTGGTAATCCCCTCGCGATTTCATGTTTTGAGCAGCTTCTATCTGGTTCACTTGGTTTTTCATAGTGGTGGCCATTTGCTGATTCTTTAAGTTTGTTGCCATCCTCGCCTCACCTTCCACAACCGAGTCCGGGTCTCCATGATTTTCCGTAATGTTTCCTCAATGCCGCTACTCAATTGCCCATCATTCTCAAGGTGATTCTTTTGATACTACCATTGTTGAGGTTGCATATAATTCTGCTTTTGGTTCCCACCTCAAGAAAAATTTGGGTAGTTCTGCCAATTTCTGCTGGAGTTGTTCCCAAAATTTTGATTGTTCCTTTATGCACATTTCCAATGAAATTGACCGATTCTTGGTTGGCTCCACAAGATTTTGCATTGTGCCCAAGATATTTGGCCACAAATTTCACCAACTTGTAGCTTGTTGAATTGCATTAAGCTGGCCCTGGTGTTGGTTCATACTCAGTTTATTAAACTAAGTCATCATCCTATGCTGGAACGAAGCTAACTGTGCTGCCATGGCATTCATTCCATCAACCTATATCAACCCTCGATCTCTTTCCTTCCCTCTCGATGACTCACTATGCCACTTCCTATATTTCCTTGAGCAATCTCTGTTCAACAAAGTGTACAACTCATCATACGTCTTCCAATAGCTTGCCCAATCTGATGTAGAGTCTAGTAATAATTTTGTGTGTGGGTCTAGAAATTCTACAAAGGTATGGGACAAGACTTCATTTGATTGTTGGCGATGGGGATACTTCTCAACAATAGATTTGAATCTTCCCAAGCCAAATATAAGTTCTCATCAGGCTTCTGCTTAAAACTGAGTATTTCACTTTGCAACTTTGCAGTCTTGCCTAAAGGAAAGAACTGGATAAGGAACTTCTAGCCAAGTCATCCCTAAGTTTTGGAATTCGGTGGCTCACCTTCAACCACTTTTTTGCCTCTCCCAACAATGAGAATGGGAAGAGGGTCAGTCGGACATAATCTGTGGACACGCCGATGGGGACAAACATGTCACTAATCACTAGAAAGCTGTTGCGGGTCCTCATGTGCCATTCCAAAGAATTGACACTAGAATGTAATAGCTATAAATCATGTTCTGTTTAAGCTAAAAGTTCCTCCAGGCTCCAGATTTACGGATACTAAAGTTCACATTCGTCGCTTATGGTATTGCCACTTCGCGAACTGGTCTGGCCACCATTGCTTCCGATGACAATTGTGATTGTCCCACGGGTGGTTGTTGTACCTTTCTTGAAGTCTCCTCATCTTTTGGTCTAGAGCTACTCTCCTTTGCATATGGATTTGACGTTCAGGTTCAAGCAACGGTTCCACAAGCTCTCTATTTTTTAGCTAGCCTGGGCAGGACAACCTGTCACCTGCACTCAGTCGACTAAGACCAGTTTCTCAAACTCCTTGAGGAAATTTTAAAAAATCAGAAAAATAGATAAATTATCAAAACTTCGCCGAGTCCCCGGCACCAGCCAAAACTTGACGACTCCCGACAAGTACCCGACAATGGTGCCAAAACTTGTTCGGCCCTCTTTCGCGCATACCGCAAGCGTATGGGTCATGCAAGTAATATAGTGTCTCTTTTAAAGAATCGGAATGTCGAACCCATAGGGACTGGATTAATTCAGTGAATATTCAAATTCAAGTGTGATATTAAATACTGAAAAATGTTGATTATAGAAGTTTTTGAGGGAGGTTTAATTAAGTCTAATTTTGGGTCAACGAAATATTCTGAATTCACTTAGAGCAACATAGAGTTAAAACCAAATAATCATTGTGCTAATACGAATTGTAATGGGTTAAGTACGAAACTATCGATTGTCGTCTCATATAATTAGAATTGCAGTGTGCATGGCCTTTCGAGCCTCTAAACATGGATTGTTCAACCTCGCTACATCATTGTGAGAGCGCAGGATGTTAATTCTAGTTCATGCAATTAATTACATTATGGTTTACGTTGAAATGAGAGAATTTTGTGCACCTAATCATTTAACTCAACTTAGCCTCACAACTACTTTCTTTGAGGTGATGTGATAATTCTAAATCGGTCTCTAAATAATCCCATTTTATCAATCACATGCATTAGGTATTCTCTTATCCTAACACAAATTATACCATGAGATACAATCATGTCTCTTACATTCTCATGTTCCGACTCTAGGTAAATACTTCATCAAAGTATGTCCAAGATAACGTGTATGTTTTCATGGTGAGCAGTCAGTAAAACAACAAATAATCCAGAATGCAAGACAAAAACAACAATCAATAACTTAATTCCAACACAATTTCATAAGAACAATCATGTTACACCATGGCTTCAACTCCTAGAGGAATGGTTCTAGCCATTCATGTCTGTAAAACTACAAGAAACTACAACTAAATTAACATACACACAAGAATTGCAGAAGAGAAGGGAATTTGACAAACGCTAGCTGAGTTCTCCCACTTCTCCCTTCTCTCAGGTGGTTTAATAAAATGGTGACAAAATGATTTTAGGAGCAAAGAGACCTATTTATAGTAAAATGGAGAAACATGCACAATTTAGCCTATCGTGGAATGGCTCCGCGGTCACAAAGTGTATCGTGGAGCACCGCCTCCGTGACATGGAGGTAACACGGAGGCTCTATAGAAATTGCCTCGATGCCAAAACCGTTGAGTGTCACCGCGCTGCCGGCGTGACACGCTTCATGTGTAGCGCGTTGGCATTCTTCTGTCGTGCGCATAGCCCGGCGTGGCACGGTGTTGGCGCATTGGAGCCTGCCTGCCTGCTGCCTTCTAGCGTGCCTGGCACGACACTGGGTGCGGCACACGCACAGCGTGGCACGTTGCCTGGCGCGCCCAGCCTTGCCATGGCATGCTCCTTGCCGACTTTCGCCAATTGCTCCCGACTCCATTTCTCTACTTCACCAACTTATGAATTAGTTCCTCAAATTCATTAAAACCTACAAAACAGCATTAATCATGTTTGTTATGTTATTATTCACATTTGTATAAAATTGCTATGAAATGTATATAATTACTTAGCTAAACAAGACTAAAATTAAGTTATAAAGCATCACTGAGCATGCTATTTTGCCCGCGATCAATCATCCCTCTCCTCGACTAACTATAGTCCCCAAAGGGTAAAATGTTGTGTTAAGCTCAACCATAGAACCCAATACTTTGTATCAATCTCCAAAAGGGTGACTATGCTATGTAGCCATATCTATTATGACGGAACTAGGAAAATCATGCAACCAAACTATTCCCAATGTAGATTCTTCCTAGCCTCAATTGTAAGTAGTTTGGAACCGTACAAGGTGTGCATACATGGTCAACTGCTAATAATGATCCAAATAGCATCAAATTTCCTCAACGTCTCTTGCAAGCCTACCACAAAGTCCATCGCTAGCCGCTCTTATTTTTAGTCAGGTATAGACATCCTCTGAGCCATCTTACCTAGCTTATGACGTTCATACTTCACTTGTTAATAATGCAAGCATCGAGACACATATTCTGTGATGTCCTTCATGCCCACCACCAATAGTGTTACATCAAGTGTTGGTACATCTTTTCTATTGCTTGATGAAGAGAATACATTGAATTGTGAGCCTCCTCCATGATCAATCTAGTCAAGTTGCCCACTCTAGTAACACAAACATGAACTTTCATCATTAAAACACCTTTCAAATCCAAATTAACTCTATAGCTTCACCCTTTTCTCGAATCATCCTCAACCTCTCATCCTCGAGTTGTTAATCCTTAATTTTCTCCAACAACATAGATCCAACATATATACAAGTAAGAACCTTCCTAGTCTTAGAAATTCCAGGTCTCACAAGCCTGTTATCCAAGGACTGAATGTCCAAGGCCAAATGATGCTCCACCTCTAGTAAAGATGCAAGCGCCCATATTCATCGCCTTCTTTCTCAAAGTACCCACCACTACATTGGCCTTGTCCGGATGGTAAAGGATTATCATGTCATAATCCTTAAGAACCTCTAACCACCTTCATTGCCTCAAGTTCAAATCCTTCTAGGTAAATATGTGATGAAAGATGAGATGATTCATGAATATCTCGGAATCCACATTATAGAGATAGTGTCTCCAAGTCTTCAAAGCAAAGACTACAACTAGCAACTCCAAGTCATGAGCAGGGAAGTTCTTCTCATTAATCTTTAATTTCCTCAAAGCATATGCTATAACATTATCTCGTTGCATAAAGATATATATAAGGCTAATCCAAGAAGTGTCACAATACACCTGAATTCTCATCTTCCACCAATAAAAGTCAAAATCGGAGCCGAGTCACTAAATCTTGAGCTTTTGAAAGCTTGCCTCACACTCATGGGACTACTGAAAAGTCATATTCTCTTATAAAACCTAGTCATGGGAGATGCAATTAAAGAGAGCCTAAAAATGGCCTATAATAGCCAACCAAACCAATAAAACTCTAAATGTTGGTAGGTAAAGTGGGCCTAGCCTAAGCTCGAATCGGCTCAATCTTCTTGAGTTCCACCATAGTACTCATACATGACACCACGTGCCCCAAGAACGTCCTCGAATAGATCAATACTACACTTGGAGAATTTGGCATAATATCACTCAACCATTAATACCTGAAGAACGATACTCAAATGTTGCTCTTTCTCCTCCTCCTCAAATATATCATCATTGAATACAACCACAAAGGATCCAAGTAAGGCAAAAACACTTATCTATTCCTCCATAAAACATTATTTGGCCATTAGTCAACCAAATGATATGAAATAAAACTTCTAGTGACTATAACAATATCGAAAGCTGTCTTAGGGATATCCAAATCCCTAATCCTCAACAAATATATCCCAATCTAAGTCAATCTTTGAGAACACCGAAGCACCCTAAAGCCGATCAAATAAACCATTAATAAAGTGTATTGATACTTATTCTTGATTCTCACCTTGTTCAATTGCCTATAATCGATGCATATTCACATAGTCCATCCTGTTTCTTCATAAAAAATGGGAGCACCACATGGGAAAATCCAGTCTAACAAAACCCTTGCTCAAAAGATCTTACAATTGCTCCTTCAACTTATTAAATTTTGTTGGTACCATCAGATATGCTAATATAGCAGAATGGAGATAAGTTGAGTGCTCAACTCTAGATCAATACAAAAGTCAATATAATAGTCTGGCAAAATACTGATTGGTCGGTTGGTAAGACCTCGAAAATTTTCAATGCCTACTAGCATTTCTCCAATCAAGGAGTATCAATACTAGTAGGGGTGTACAAAGAAAATAGACAAACTGCACCAATCAAATAATTTGAGTCAAATCGAGAAAAAAATGCGATTAGTGATTTTATTCGATTTGATTTGGTGTTGAATAAAAAACTAGAGCATAATTGATTTGGTTTGTGTTAAAATGTCAAACCAAACCAAACCACCAAATATTATATATGTGTTAGCTTTAGGACAAAGTTCTAACAAGATCTCATAAGTCTGTAAATGAAATGATAAACTATCACGACCTGAGCCGGATCATATCGAAATACGGGACCAAAAACCATGAATGGCTACAAGTCGAAACGGATGACATGAACATAGCAATGCAGGCATATATTAAAGCGAAAAATGATAAGTTAAACATGAATAAGAGGAACCATAACATAAAATATATATCAAATGGTACATCACAATGTTAAACCTCAAAGTTGAACATAATAACCTATGTCTCAAAATCCTCTACTATCTGATAAGATGCTGAAAGCCCCTAGCTATCTCCAAGTTTGGAACAAACCAACACAAAACTAAATGATAGATGCTCTCAATGAGGACTCACCCAAGGTAGGGCCGAACTAAGCTGATAGGTGCGAAGTGAGTTATCGGCACTGTTGGAAAACTTGAACTTATATCATGAAACGATATAGCATAGAGTATAATATCAGTACTTTGAATGTACTGGTATGTAAGGTGAAAAACATGTTGAGTAAATGTTAACTGAAAATATGCATATAAATATAAATCATTAGATTATGAGTGTAGGGATTGTATGCTAAAACTGGGACTAAACATACATAATCTCAACTGATTATCATAACTTAACATAGTGACCCAAGATTTAGAATAGAAATCATATGACTTTTCATAGATAAAATCAAAGCAAAAAGCTCATAAACATATCATTGGGTCAAATCTACCGTAAAAAACATAACATCAGCTTGGTAAAAACATGAGTAATTGAAATCATGGGAACAATGGGAGACTGATCATCACCAAAACCATCACGATAGAGCTTACGTGATGCCCCAACTATCACACTCTGGGAGTGGGCTGAGCTGTGCACAAACTTGTCATGCTAAGGACGAACTATGATATCGATATCAGCTAAGGCCCTTTGGGGGAAGGAGGAAAACTCTCTTGACAGGTCCCAAATATAATAAGGTATGTTGGCACGTATTTTATGAGACCAGGAACCTTGGAACCCCAAGCCTACTCTGTGCTAGACAATACCCAAAAAAAGATGCATAACGCCACATCATTTTTCAATGAAGCTAAAATCATAATCTATACAAATCCTAAAATCTAAATATTAGGAGTTTGACTTCAAACCATATCATAAGTTGCATTGGGACTCTCGACTCCAAAACATATGATAAGCTAATCCTATTAGCCTTGGCTAAATGATGAAAACAGACTTAATCAGTGGGCTTGCCCAAGTAATAATAAAATCATGGTTTGAAATAGATTTCAGGAGTCAAAATCGTGGAATCATGCATGGAAATTTATAAACATTCATTCATGCTTAATATCTCATCATATGAAATTATGAATCATAAGCTCCATAAAACTTGCATAATAGGGCATAATTTCTAATAATTTGAAATCATAAATTTATAATAAAATTGTGTATAAAATCTTCCCATTAGGCTTAAAACATGTTTTAGAACATGAGTAAATTAGACCCATAAACATAACACAGAGAATTTCATTAAATTAGGTTAAAAACCCTATAAATCCACACTCGAATTAAAACTTGAATTCATGAACTGAGAAGAAATTTGGGCACAAGGATCAAAGAAAACCCTCATTCATATCCCTACATACCACGGTAGACTGATTCTCAAACTATCCTTGAAAGCCCAAGAGAATTGGGAGAATTCTAGCTTGATCTTGAAGAGGGTTCTCACAACTAGCATGCATGGAGAGTAATGGCTTGTGAATAGGTTAAACCCTTGAAATACTCCTTCAGGTCTTAAAAAGACATCATTTAGAAGTTAGGAGCTTATAATTACCAAAATACCCTTACTGATTCACCTAGAAAATACTCACTAATAGTCACCAATATTCCTACCACGAGTCGTACAATCAACCTACAACTCGTGGGGTCCTCCCAGAATTAGCTAGTCCATTTTTTCCTATTTATTTTCACGACTCCTTCCATGACTCATAATTCCATACTACAAGTTGTACAATCACTCGTAGGACCAATACTTGATAATCAAAATGCATACTACGACTTTGTGACCACGATTCATACCACCAAATCACGACTCGTGGTGTGGACTTGTGGTCTGGGAAAAAAGCCTCTAACCAAACCACGGTCTTCCCACGACCCCACACAACCCGACCACAACTCGTACCTTCAGTCGTACTTAGAAATAATTTCCTAGACTTTTTGTGCTGAACATACTTGAAATCTCGAATCTAGTCTTAGAAAACTTTGGGGTGTTACATTATCTACCCCTTGGGAAAATTCTTCCTCGAATGTAGACTAAACATACTGAGAGGCTAGAGAAGGAACCGTATCCCCAAAAATAAACAACTAAAGTTAAAAACTGACAGAGTGACTGCATGACTGATACACATGACTGAAGTGAATTCATGAAACATACAAACATGCAATGACATGAAAGGAACTTAGAGACATATAATTAACATGAAACTAAATAGAGTAATAAGAAGGAAACATATACTTCATACTAGAACTACGCTAGAAGGGAAAAGATGTGGGCATATGGCCATCATATTTGCTTCGGCTTCCCATGTAGCTCCCCTTAGATGGCTGATTCCTCCACAAAACCCACTAAAGCTACTTTCTTCTTTCTCAACTTCCGAACCCGACGATCAAGGATCTTAACCGTAACCTCTCATACCTTCATACATATGCTCTCCATTGGAATAACTAAGGTTGGGTCACCAATGCACTTCTTTAATTGAGATACATGAAAAACTGGATGTACCATAGCTAACTCTGCTGGTAGCTCCAACTCATAAGCCACTGTAATACCTCGGTAATCCTATAAAGGCCAAATATTATCAGGTACTAAGCTTCCTTTCTTTCGAACCTCATCAATCCCTTCGTGGGAGACACCATCAGAAAAACCCACCTTCAGCCTCAAACTCAAGCCTTCCGTCTGACATCTGAGCTGTTTATAGCATTTCCCTAATAAGTTCGACCTTCTCCATGGCCTCATAAACTGAGTTAGTCCCTATCAACGTAGCCTCACCTACCTCAAACCATCCAATATGTGATCTACATCTCCGCCCATAAAGAGCACAACAGAGCCATCGAATGTTGGAGTGACAACTGTTATTGTAAGAAACCTGATGGAGAGGCAAGTGGTCATCCCAACTATCCTGAAATCAAACAATACATGCTCAACATATCTCAAGATTCTGAATGGTATGCTCGGCCCGACCATCTATATGTGGGTGAAAAGTTGTGCTAAGCTTAACCTGAGTACCAAGACCCTTCTAAAACAACCTCCAAAACTATGAGGTAAATTGAGTACCTCTATTTGAGATAATGGGCAAAGGAACTCCATAAAATAAAACTAATTCATGTATGTACAATCTAGCATAATCCTAATCCGAATTGGTAGTTTTACTAGTAAAAATGAGTTGATTTGGTCAACCCACAATCACCCATATGGAGTCATACTTGTCACGCCCCGCCTTAGGGGGGTATGAATGGCACCTGGTGCCCTAATAGGACCTGAATCGCTAGACTAATGAAGCCTAAGTAGCTCCGGTGCCCGGGCCGGTCTAACTCGATTCACGAAATCAACGGGCTATATAACGGCTAAATACAGCTCCCGACCGACTAGGCCTATAGCCACCTATACAAAATAATGGCAGTCACCAATCCCACAATATATGAACTGCATTGATGGCGCCAACCATACACGTTTTCTACCCAGAATCAATCAAGTTAATCATCCTGACCACAGCACAGTCCATTTAATTATAATGCTCCACGTTAATACAACATCATATGGTCTCATGACTACAACAATCATGCATGTTGACATACTCCAAGTCCAACACGAGGACAACGGGACAGGGCCCCGACATACCTGTACTATATAACAAAAAAATAGAATAGACCTCTCGAATAACAAGCTCCGATGACAGGAGCTGATGACTTGCGAGGGGTCGGCCTCGTCTATGGGTACCTGCAGGCAAGGCAATGCAGCGCCCAAACAGGCGCCAGTACCACTAGTACCGAGTATGTAAAGCAACCCGAGCATAACCAGAACACAAGAAATAATAGTAGTACCGAATAGCAGAAAGTATCTGAAACTATCCGGCTGGCGGGATCTGAAATAATCTTATCTATACTGAAGGTAAGGTAGAAGAATACCTGTCAATGTGGCGACCTACTGTCTATCAGCTTAATAAATAAATATGTATATACATATATTACATACAAGGACCTATACTAGCCCCCATAAGCTAAAAGGTGCCACCAAAACACACAAACTATATACCCCCCGCCCGAGTCAAAACCATTCAAAAGTAAATCACTCCACTGCCTACTAACTACGAGCACCTCTACCGATTCCCCGGGTCTCCAAACTCTCAGACTATGACTCCTCTAATATATAACTCAGATCCGAGTCCTGGAGGACTCCCCGCACCGTACTCTATACTCTTATATCTATATCTCAGATCTCGTAATTGTAATGCTATGCCGAAGCCTCATACGGGGAATGCTCCATCCCATCTTCATCTTCTAGCGGACGGCATACCACTCCTTGGAGTGGCGTATCCCCACCCTCAGCGTGCGAGTCGACAGTTAATAACCTAGGGGCGGCGAGGACGTCAAAGGGTGCCCTCATAGCACAAACAGTCTCAACAAACAATAATCACTCATAACAAGCATTTTCAATCTTAAAATGCTATCCATGTTTTGATATACGATTCTGATTCTCTTTTTTGCATTAAACTTGATCTCTCATACTGAGCTATATTGTATCTGAAATATTATCTAAACTGTCTGATATTGCTCTACTAACTTTTATTCTAAATATAACATAATATTATAAAACATGCTTTATGGATTCATACATCGACTCAATTCTCGACTTCTAGGTTCTTTCTTCTAGACTTTACTCGTTTACCATACTAGGATTACTATCTTGTCAAGAAACTAGTTTTACATACCTTCGTTTCGATTTCCCTGACTAACTGTTTAGCTCGGTCAGTATTTCCGCTATTTCTCCAAACCGTATATATATCAGTTAGAACTAAGTACATTAATATTCTTAAAGAAAATATCACTTTTAATATATATATATAACCCAAACTTTGACTTATCAAAAAACGGTCGAAAACTCGCTATTTCTCGTAAGTCCAGGAAGGGAGAAATGCTTACTTTAGTTCTAGGAGTATATTGACACTAATTTGGAGCAATTCTACTTACCTTAGCTCGGTAGCACATTGTCTGCCGGCCACTCACGAAACTAAACCAGTAGGAATGCTCCTCGCCGCTTCAATACTTCACTACCCAAGGTTAATTGGAGTTTGACTGCGTTTAATAGCGTAACGGAAGCAAATTTCATCATTTTACTATCTCTCTGTTTTCACTCATTCTCTTTGGAAATTACATGAAGTTATCACTTAAACCAAAGTGAGATTTATATACTTGGGCATGGACATGGCTTCCGTCGCATGCTACTCGCGGAGGCCCTCCCTCCATGACTCGCCGCCACTGTGGAGGGTTCTGCCCCGGCTCCTCCCCGCGATGGTTCGATGTGTCGCTTATCCGATCTTTCCCGGCCTTTTCTAGATGTATGACTTTCAAAAACTCTTAACCAACATGTGAATACAAAATTATCTACATGTTAAGAATTTTACGGGGTGTAACAAATTCCTCTCTAAGAACATTCTTCCTGAATGTAAGCTTCAATAATAGAACTCAACTTACTCGACTTATTCTTAGAAACTTTTTGGCAGAGTTTCCTGTAATATGAACTATCTCAAAAACCTGAAATGCAGAAAAGTCCAATACAGGTACTCCACAAAATACTATAGCATACCTCAAGTAAAAGACTAGAGTCAACTACCTCATTTATATATGTAATATAAGGAATTTCGTAAGATAACAATACTTAACATACCTCTGGCTGACTAGGCTTGTAATAAGAGGATATTTGACTTCATGTCTTCCCTGCTTCCCAAGACATTCCTCTCGATTCTTATTACGCCACAAGACTCTGACGTAGAAATATCTTTAGTTCTCAATCTACGAATCTATCTCGTCTAATATGGCCATCGGAACCTCTTCATAGGCCAGCTCTTCCGTAACCTGACATCCTGGACGGGACAACTCAAATATGGGTCTCCTATTTATTTTCTTAGCATAGATACGTGAAAACTGGATGAACGGACCGAATTCTTTAGGCAAGTTCAACTCGTATGCCACTTTGCCTACTATCCGTCGAATCCGGGAGCAAGGCCCAACGAATCTCAGACTGAGCTTACCTTTCTTGTCGAATCTCATCAACCCTTTCATTGGAGATACTTTCAACAATACCCAGTCGTTCACATTAAATTCTAGATTTCTTCGTACATCAAAGATACGATTTCCGGCGGTCTGAGAAGCACGCAGGGTGTCCTCCGATGTTTTTACCTTCTCCTCCGAACATGAATAATATCTGGCCCAATCAGCGTTGACTTTCCACTTCAAACCAGCCAACTGGTGATCTACATTTTTGCCTATAAAACGCCTCAAAGGGCGTCATCCGGATAGCCGATGATAACTATTGTTATAAGCAAACTCAACTGGTAAATGCTCGTCCCAAATTTACCTCCAAAGTCTAGAACACATGCCCATAGCATATCCTCGAGCGTCTGAATAGTGTGTTCCGCCTGTCCATCCTTCTAAGGTGAAATGCTATGCTCAAATTGATCTGCGTTCCCATAACTCTTCCGACAGAATGCATCCAAGTGATGGCAGCGTGACACGGCTCCACGCAAAGCCCTTTATTTCTTGCTTCCCTTGACCATTTCCTTGCTCGCTCCTCGAGTCCATCTCCCGGTTCCCTCCCAACATACATCTTAGCTCCATAAGAAGTACGTTTTTCCCAAAACAACGCTAATCATGTTGGTTAGTATAAATTCACACTTTCCTACATTTTACATGAGAATGTACAAACATTGTTGGATAAACAAGGCACCACACATTTGAGGATCACTTGGGCACATAAATATGCCGCAGATCACTCTACCCCACACTTAAAATCTTGTTCGTCCTCGAACAAATAATCTTAATTCTCATGCAATTGACACCTATCATGTATACTTTGGCTCACAATCCGAAGTTACGGTTATACCCATTGTTTACACAACAAATCATCAAAACATGCCTAAAATCATCATTAAATGACATTTAACATATCAAGACCTCCTGGACTCAAGAATCGAGTCTTGATACTCATAAAACTCGCAAATTAGCTGACCAAGATATCCGACACGAAATTCATTCTTTCACAAGTGTGCCTCACATCACAAGAGAATTTCCCTCTTTGAAATCACATGAACTCTAAAGCATTTCATGCAGGGGCATGTACACAAATAAATGACTCTCTCCCAAAAGAATTCACATGCATCAAGCCATGAACCATAGGCTTGCCTCTAGTGTAATACTCCACTAATATAAGGACGCGTGATGTAAGATCACGTAGGACTTAACGGGTTGTAAATGTAAGCTACGGAACTAGTATATACTGGGCTAAACTAACAATAGCAACTAGTAATCCTTAAGCGCTTTTTCAATACATCCCATCACATTCTGGGCATAATTTCTTCCTTCCTCCTCCCAATCTTGAAGTCTTTCTTAATTTTTTGTCCCCCACTTCTTAAAGCATACCGACTAGACAACAAAGATTAGTTATACATCTTATTTTTTTAAATCTGGCAAGTGCACCTTTTGACTTTTCCTTACTTTCATCACTTTGCTTTTTCTTTTATTTTCACAATTTTCACTCCTTGACACTGTGGGAAAATTATTTTTCTTGAGCGCTAAGAGTTTGGGATCAGATTTACTAGACAATGAAAAGAAAGGGTTAAGTTGGTTTACACCTTGTTGACAAAAGAAAATAATAGGCTAAAGGCTCAATGGGCTAACTAGGATTTGACATTCAAGGTGGGTATGAAAAAGAAAAAAACTTTAGGCTAAACAAAGAAACGCCTACCATCCTTTCCTACACTACACTTCCTTCATTTCGTTTCCTGTACACACAAACAGGCAAGTTCTAGACACTTCACAATAGCATGGAATAATCGAGACCTCACTACACACTAATTGCAATATGCTCAACTCAAGACATATTCACGCACTCCTTCAATCAGCTAATTACAAGAATTCAACATTGCCTCAATCACACCGAATCGAATATATGGCCTAGGTATCTCACATATGTACAAATTGCATGCTTTCATACGAATCACCTTTGCATTGTAAACATCATGTACAACACGCAACAAGAATTTCGTAGCCATAGAGTAGCAACATGCATAGGATACAACCAACAAACAAAAATTTAAAGACAAAAGCTACTCCTATCGACTACATTTCCCTTAAGACGGTCGTCATCCATCCCATCATAGGGAACGGTCACTATTTACGACTTCGGTTCAAATGGGACTCTTCTCGGTAAAAGAACCGAATACAAAACACCGAGTAAACCCAATAATAAAATAATTAACGAATTTTTTGCAATATTTGGCTGATTTTGATAAAAAATATTTATACACTCAGCTAACAACATTCAACCGCACACCACAACTTCAAAAGATATTTACAATACGAAACATGCACACCAAAAATCACAGGGTCACAAAATTCATTTAAGCAAATAACAAAAATATGAATATACACACAAATCAAGATAAAAACAAAGACCACTCAACTACTCCCACCCCACACTTAAAATCGAACACTGTCTCCAATGTTCATACAGTCAACAAAGCACAAACAAGTGGGTGGTGAAACTCCCCGATCAATCAAAGGTATTCCACTTCTTCATCGTGGGTGCCGCGCCGCCTCCCATGTCCGGGTCTCCCCGTGGTCCTCCTCCGACTCAACATCGGAATCCTCGCCATTGGGACGTGTCTCCTATCAGTGGGACTGTTCGCCTGTCTGATGACTACACGCAAGTGCACGTGGTCGAACAAGTAGTAAATGGCTCAAGTAAACCATGTATCGATCCCATTGGACTCGACTATAAAATCACCTCAAGTGTCAATTTATCAGAATCAAAAAAATGCGCATAATGAAGAAAGAAAAGTTTTTATATTTTGTTATCGGAATTTATACCAAGTCTAAACTGGAATATACAAGAGTCTGAACTATGGATATGAGCATGCTGGAGGCTAAATGGAATATGTAAAGAAATTCATAATTATCAACATACATGGTTTATCTTTTCTCCGGTTTCTAGTCGAACTTGTGCCTATGGATTAAAACCTTGTATTTAACCCAACTTAAGAATCATGAACCTTACACCTACATTTCTGTGATAAGAAGAAATTCATGTTCTAGCCATACGAAACTAATTCCACACTTGACTAATACGACTTTCGTGTATATTTCTATCCTGAAGGTAAATCAATTTCTCAATTTTTCCAAACTAAGGAGAGATCATATCCTATTAATTCACAACTTTCAAGTTTCAAAGCCCTCTCGGGTGCAACCGGACTTTTGGATTTACATTAACATTGGCCGACATTAATGCAGTAAGAAACAAAAATTAAATAGAACAAATCCATAGAAGAAAAGATGAAAAACCAAAGAATCAACAATTACATTTCAATACAATTGTTCCTAACCTCAGCAAGAGTGGAATTAGCCACTCATTTGTGGATTAAACATCGTTAAATGAGTGTAAAATCATACAAACAATTGAAAGAAAGAAGAAAGGACAGAGAAAACCCTAAGAATATTCGTCCTCTCAACCTGTCTTCGTAACCCACATTCTTGCTCCACCAAGCCTAATAATTAAAAATGAACTAAGTGTTCTATTTATACCGTGAGGATTTTTCCTGCATCAACAGCAACATGTCACGGAGTGCATCGCGGAGCACTGCCGCTGTGACACGGTGCAAACGCGAGGCCTCTCGGAATTTAGTCGCGAGGTAGTTGTCCCCAACGTGGCACGGCATGCAACGTGAGTGTCTCAGCTGCGGCCACGGTGCAAACGCCCCTTCACCGGAATGTTAAGATCCAGGAATTTGATTCCAACGCACGACACAATCGCGAACCCTCTCTGGAAATTCTTGAAATTATATCTCTCGGACAGAATGCATCCGCGATGGCAGCGTGTCACGACTCCATCGCGGAGCCTCTTACTTCTTGCTTCCCAAATTCGCTTTCCTTTGCTCACTCCGCAGTCCATCTCCGATTCCTCCTAACATGCATCTTAGCTCCATAAAAGTATGTTTTTCCTGCAAAAACAATGCTAATCATGTTTTCTAGTATAAATTCACACTTCCTACAATTTACATGAGAATGTACAAACATTGTTTGATAAACAAGGCTCAAACGATGCATTTGAGTATCACTTGGGCATATAAATATGCCCCATCACCTACCCCAATTTAAAATCTTATTCATCCTCGAACAATACTCCTACACCTCATGCAATTGACATCCCATCATGGATACTTTGGCTCGACAATCCGAGCTACGGTTACACTGATTATTTACATACAAATCATCAAGAAAACATGCAGGGCACCATCAATACAATGACATCAAACATATCAAGACCTCCTAGACATCACAAATCGACTCTCGATATCCGCAAACTCATGCACATTAGCTGACCAAGATATCCGACACGAATTTATTCCTTTGTCAAACATGTGCCCTCACACATAAGAGAGTTTCCCTGTTAATCACATAAACTCTAAAACAATTCATGCCGGGTTATAGACACACAATTTCGCTCACTCTCCCAAAAGAATGTCGATGCATTGTGTCATGAACCATAAGCTTGCCTCTAGTGTTTACTCCACTAATATATGGATGCGTGATGTAAGATCACGTAGGACTTAACGGGTTGTAATGTAAGCTACGAAACTAGTATATACCGGGCTAACCAATAATAGTAACTAGCATCCTTAAGCGCTTTTTCAATACATCCCATCATATTCCGGGCATAAGTTCTTCCTTCCTCCTCCCAACCTTGAAGTCTTTCTTAATTACTTTTTCCAACTTTTTTTTACGCACCCCACACACTGCACTAACAAAGATTAGTTATGCACTTTATTTTCTTTACATCTGGCCAGTACCTTTGACTCTTTTTCTTTCCTTTCATCACTTTGCTTTTCCTCTTTTTATTTTCTTTCACCATTTCACTCCTTTACACTCGGGAAATTTATTTTTCTTGAGCGCTTAAGAGCTTCGGATTTAAGTTTATGAAATGAAAAGAAAGGATTAAGTTTGGTTTACACCTTTTGACAAAAGAAAAAAATAGGCTAAAGGCTCAACGGGCTAACTAGGATTCGACAATCAAGGTGGGTATATAAAAAAAAGAAACGTTAGGGCTAAACAAAGAAATACTTACATCCTTTCCCACACTACACTTCCTTCATTTCGCTTATACACACCAGGCAAGTTCTAGACACTTCACAATAGCATGGAATAAACGTGACCCTGCCATACGCCCTTGCACATGCTCGACTCAAGACATATTCACACTCTTAATCAACTAATTACAGGAATTCAAAATTAAGCCTCAATCACACCGAATCGAATTCTGTGGCCTAAGTATCTCACATATGTACAAGGATATGCATGCTTTCAAAGGAATCACCTTTGCATTATAAACATTATGTACAACACGTAACAAGAATTTCATAGCCATAGAGAAAATACGGCGGGATACAACCAACAACCCAAAATTGAAAATAAAATAACAAAACTACTCCTATCGACTCCATTTCCCTTAAGATGGTCGTCATCCATCCATCATAGGAACGGTCACTACTTACGACTTTCGGTTCAATGGGACTCTTCTCGGTAAAAGAACCGGAAAACAAAACTCCGAGAAACCCAATGATAAAATAAGAACGAAATTTTAAAGTATCGATACTCGACAAAACTATTTACACACCGGCTAACAATATTCAATGAAGACGTACAACTTCACAAAGATATTTATAACATGAAATATACACACAAAAACAGGGTCACAATATTTTCAAACACGACAACGTGAATATGCACATACATACAACCAAGATGAAAACCAAGACCACCTAACTACTCCCACCACACATAAAATCGAACACCGTCCCCAGTGTTCATACAGCTACAAACAAAAGGTGGTAGCGAAACCCTGGATCAATCAAAGTATTCCACTTCTTCATCAGGTGCTGCTTCTTCATCTCCCATGTCTGAATCTCCCCCGTTGTCCTCCTCCGACTCAACGTCGGAATCCTCGCGACGTGTCTCCCTCTTCAAGTGGGACGTCATCATCTACGGGTCGGCCAAATGTTGGGCCTAATATGACATAGGAGCCTCATGCTTTCGCCGAAAGGGTCACTCCTAGGTCGAGCTGCCACAGCTCATCCTCCATGCCGGTCTCCGCCTATGCGCAGCTGGAGCATCTCGTATCCCGTACATGCAGGCCATATACTAATCATCCCGAGCATGTCGCCGGCTAGTGAAAGAACTGGCCCGTGAGGTGTCATGCCTTAGTCTTTGTGACGTCTATGGCATGCCTCTCCATCTGCGGGATATAGTCTAGGGCCTCTTCCTCACTCCAAATTCCTCAGAATGGTCAAGAAACCGCCAAATGTGACCTATGCCTTGATGCAAACGGGCTCTGTTCATGGCGGATATGATCACCGCCCCTACATTTATCTCCAGCTCCTTCATCAGGGCGTACACCAGGCATACGCGATCTCGTGACATCTGTCATGTGCACCCCCAGAATCAAAGAGGAACAACGATCTTCAAACGCATCCGGCTTCCCGTTCATCTGTGAGTAGGGCAATGTCTGATGGTAGCCCCTCTCCTTATGCCTGCTCCAGCGTACTGTCGACCGGGTTCCACAATGTGCGTCTGATATCCGCATTAGGTGGAATAATATTCCCAGCTGCTGGAGTATGGGCACGTTGTTCGCGCCCGCATGGCATTTGCTACGAGGATCATGGGTGACAATTCAGCCCCTTATTTTGACGGTGTGACTGCGGAGTGTCGGGTTCCAGCACCCCATAGAACTCCCGAATCAAGTGCAGATTGCACCCTTGAGCTCGTCAAAATAAAGCGCAAACGGGGCAGTGTCAACTGTGTACAATGCGGGGGAACTCCCCAGGCCAAGTGGCTCCTTTGCAATATGCATCTCAGGGAAGTACTTATTCTCCTTTTGTGCTTTGTGTACCATTTCTTCCCTTCCTCTGTCACCCATCGTCTTGCATTGGCAGCGCTGGCCGCGTGGAACCGTCGGTGCCGCTGACCGTTGTTCCTGGGCCTTAGTCTCTTTCTTCCTACGCGCCCGATGTGGATGCGCCCTTTCCTTTGTCTTGCCTGCTTGCCATTGTTCCTGTCAAAGAAAGCAGATAACCTAATGTCAGTTAATTTAAAATTAGCTTTGACTAAGGTCGAAGAGCCCGGCCACCCCACACTTAGTCTTCACCACAATTTCAAGATACGCAAGAACATATTTATTTCTAATGTACAAAAGCAATGAAAACTAAAACAACTAAACACAAACACATTACCTGTGCATTCAGAGAATTCGGCGGTGTAAATTCATTTGTACTACTCAGACTTCGTACAACTATCACAATATTACCGTCGCTCACAATTTTGTACATAGCACTTGGCAATGAAAAACAACAACTATTTAACTATACAAACCTATGCCATCTACCTGCTCTTTGTATGCTACAATCTCCACTTCTAAAATCCGTCGATCTTTTCGCATATTATATCGATAATACAACCAACTCATTTCACCCAACATATACAAAACCACAAGAAGTCACAATTTACAAGCTTTCCCATTTTCATGTTCAATTCCAAACCCTAGGGGCCACAATTTTTCACAAATTCGATCAAGCTCGTGTTTTTATCGATTCATACAATCACAAGGATATTACGAACATAAATTAAGAATACATGAATGAATTTAAGTTCAATTTCTAACTAGCTAAGGTTTACTCATACCTCTATGCTCCAAATTGAAACAAATTCAACTAGAATTGAGTTTGAGTTGATGAACATACCTTTAAATTGAAGAACTGAAGAAAGCTTGATAATGAGTACCTATAGGTCCGTGACAATGTTAAGGGAGAGGGAATTTTTGTGGAGGGTTGTCGAGGGGATGAAAATGAGAGAAAGTGAGGGAACTTGGGGTTAAAAAGTGGGAATTTCGCCAAGTGTTACTGATCGTGGGCATATTTATATGCCAAATTGATACTCAGATGCATCGCTTTTGCCTTGTTGATCCAACAATGTGTGTACATTCTCATGTAAATTGCAGGAAGTGTGATTTTTATACTAACTAACATTATTAGCGTTGTTTTGGCAGAAAACATACTTTTATGGAGTTAAGATACATGTTGGGAGAAATCGGAGATGGACTCGGGAACGAGCAAGGAAGCAGGTGGAGAATCAAGGAATTCAAGGGCTCATGATGGAGCCGACACGCTGCCATCGCGATGCATTCCGTCCGGGAGATATAAATTCAAGAAATTCCGTGAGGGTCCGTGATCGCCGCAAGCACGTTGGAATTAATTTTCCCAGACCTTGACATTCCAGCAAAGGGTCCGCGTTTGCACTGTGGCACGCTGGGCATGCTCCGCGTTGCATATCGTGCCACATTGGGAGTAATTACCTGGGCGGCCAACTTCTAGAAAGCCTCCGCTGTTATGGGGACCGTGTCACGAGGCGTGCCCGCGATGCACTCCGTGACACGTTGCTTATTATTCCGGGAAAAATTATCCCTAGTATAAATAGAACACTTAGGTTCATTTTTAATTATTCGACTTGGTGGAGCAAGAAGCGGATTATAGGCGCTTCCGAGGATCTAAAATTCTTGTGGTTTTCTATCCCTTTCTTTTCTTTCAATTGTTTGCATGATTTCCATTCATTTAACGATGTTCAATCCACAAATGAGTGGCTAATTCTCTTCTTGCTGAGGTTATGAATTGTTGTATTGAAATGTAATTGTTGATTATCCGGTTTTTCACCTTTTCTTCTATGGTTGTTCTATTTAATTTGCTCTTACCGCATTAATATCCGGCCAATGTTAATGTAAATCGTAAAGTCCGGTTTCACCCGAGAGGGCTAGAAACTGGAAAGTTGTGAATTAATAGGATATGATCTTTTCTTTGTTTGGGAAAATTGAGAATTGATTTACCTTCAGGATAGAAATATACCCGAAAGTCGTATTAGTCAAGTGTGGAACCGCTTTGTATGGCTAGAACATGAATTTCTTCTTATCACGTAAATGTAGGTGGAAGGTTTATGATTCTTAAGTTGGGTTAAATACGAGAGTTTTAACTAATAGGCAATAATTCCACTAGCAAACCGGAGAAAAGATAAACCACGTAGATCGATAATTAATTTCTTTTACATGTCCGTTTTTTAGCTTCGCATGCTCACAATCATAGTTCTACTCAATTATTAAATATTTTACTTTAGTATAAAACTAGTTTCCAAAATATAAAAACTTTTCTTACACTGTTGTCTTCATTATTAGAGTTATAGTAAATTAACACTCGAAAAGGTTTTATCCTGTAGTCCAGTCCCTGTGGGTTCGACATTCATTCTCTAAAAAGGGCCACTATATTACTTGTACAACCCGCATAATTTCTGCGGGCTAATCATGTTTTTGGCGTCGTTGCTCTGGGACAGCAATTGGTGAAATTTTAATTTTCTTAAAAGTGTTAGTTTGCTATTTAGGTATTTTATTGTTGACAACTTGGTCTTAGCCTATATTTTGCAGATAACAGATTTTGTTGAACACTGGCAAGAGACAAAGGTTTGGTGGATCCATCCTTAGAGCCAGAAAGACAATTCCATCGCCAACGGAGAGAAGCTCTAGAAAGAAAATTGCAGCTGCTCAGACAAACCATTATGGAGCAAACTACAGAATCTCACCACTTGTGCGGGCAGTATTAGTGCCCGAGAAATGGCACAGGGGGCCGGTTCAAGTGATGTGGCAATCCCACATGCTAGTAATGTCACATCTAGCATCCGCAAACCCGAGCCAGGAGGGAGGTTCGAGCTTAAATGTAACATGGTGCAATTGCTGCACACAAGAGGGTAGTTCCTTACAGGTCTCCGTCACGAGGATCCACAACAACATCTTCAAACCTTTTTGGAGATAAGTGACACTTACATCCCCGCTGGAGTGTCACCGTACTATGTCAGTTTACACTGCTCCCATTTTCACTTTTGGGAGAAGCCAAGAGGGCTGAAAGCTGAGCCACCAAACTCTAGCAACTACATGGGATGATCTTGCAAAGAAGTTCTTGATCCGATTCTTTCTTCCGGTAAAACAGCAAGACATAGAAGCCAAATTCTAAGTTTCAAAACAAAGAGAATGAGAGAATTTGCACAAGCTTGGGAGATTCAAATCACCGTTAAGGACTGTCCTCATCACCATCAATCCAATGTGCCAGTGCACACTTTTATAGAGGGTTTGGAACCCCACACAAAAATTTTGCTGGATTCGGCAGCTGGGGACAAGCATTAGAAAAGACTTACGAGGAGCTTTATACTTTGCTTAATCGCATTAGAAAAGACTTCAGGAAATCCGGAGTGGAATGCGACTCTTCAAGGAGGAGCAAGGAAAGCAGCTGGAGTTCAGTGGATGGGCTACAGCTATCATGCACAGCTAGCTGCCTGCAGAATCAACTAAACACCAATTTGGGCAACATGAGCTTGAGTCACCCAAGCCCCAAGAATGGAAGGTACAGATATGGTGCAAGTGTGGGAGCAATGAACACTCACCTGAGTGTTGTGGAGCAACCAGACTCGGTGAACTTTTTCGGTAATGCACAAAGGAACAATCTCCAAGAGTATGGGAACAGCTACAACTCTAACTCGGAGGAGTCACCCGAATTTCTCTTGGGGTAGCAAAACCACCGCACGAGTTCGAGTCAGTGGTATGCAGACAGGAACCAAGGAGGGCCAGCTGTAACTATCAGTACAACATAGAAACAACAATGCCCCTCCTCCACCACCATCACCCAGTGTTGAGGCTTATGTTAAAATTATAGCCAGCCAAGCTCAATTGTAGGCTGACTATGTCAAATTGGCAGCCGAGGTCAAGAATAATCAGCTAGCTACTAAGGCGCTGGAGTATCAGTTTGGGCAGTTTGCTGGAGCCTAGAACACCAGGCCTAGAGGAGGACTTCCAGCGACACAGACCCCAACCCCAAGCAAGTAAAATGTAGTGACCACGAGGAGTGGTTTGTAGTTGAAGGAGGTGGAACCTGAAAGACCACCTCAACAGTCTGGAGAAGTAGAAGCGAGGGAGCAAAATGATGAGAGGGGGAAGCACAAGGATGTGGAATCGTAGTACACTCACCCCGCTCCCTCAACGTTTAAAGAAGCACAAGGAGGAGTGTTTCAAGAAATCTATGGAGGTGTCAAACAGGTACACATTAACTTACCTCTTGTTGATGTTTCATGTGGGAGTGCCTAAGTACACCAGTATATAAAGGACATCGTGGCTAACAAAAGCAGGCTTACCGAGTATGCCACGGTCATTTACGGAGGATGCACTTCCAGGAAATACGTAACCGATTGCCCACGAAGCTCAAAGACCCTGGGAGCTTCACAATTCAGATAAATCGGGCAAAGTATCTGAGCTCGCGGATTGTGTGATTTGGGAGCAAGCATTAACTTGATGCCGACCTCTAAGATTCGGCAGAAGTTGGGGCTAGAGCCTCTAGACCTACAACAGTGACTGCAGCCTGCAGATCGTTCCTTGGCAAGACCAGATGGTATTTGAGAACGCTAGTGCAAGTCGGCCCCTAATCTTCCCGGTAGAGTTTGTTAAAGTTGGATTTTGGAGCGCACAAGTCCCATTTATTTTGGGATGGCCTTTCTTGGCGATCGGGAAAGAGTGCCATAGGATGTAGCTGCAGGGAAGCTAACAATGCGAGCACATGGTAAGGTGATACTGATGTACAAGGCCACCAAGCTCCCGGCCGTTAATGAGGAACTCGATTATACGTGCTTGAGCAACCGGATGTTGTCGTGTGGCTTTGAGTCTCGAGAGTTAATGGGAAAGCCCCGACAAAGGTATCTTTTGACAGGGGTGAGGACGTGTTCGAGAGAAAACGTCCGTCACCCTAGGGCAGAATGAGCTTGAATGACGCCGAGCCGAGACGGTAAACCAGCGCCGCACGAGAGGCAACTCGTGAATTGTTGTTTGTAAAATTGTATATAGATAAAAGAAAGAAAAAAAAAGAAAAGAAAAGGAAAAAAAGAGAAAAAGAATTTTTTATGTATAGGTGTGTAAATAGAAAAAATAAAAATATTGTGTTCTTCAAACTTTGGAATTCTAACCACTTTCGTTGTAAGATATATTACAGTTGATCTGAGGGAAAATACAAAGGAATGCAAAGGAGAAAAATGAGGAAGAAAAATGTTTTAAGTGGCAAAACAGTGAGCCTGCGCGATGGCTCCGTGTCACGGAGGAGGGCCTCCGCGTTACCCTCCGTGACATGTTAGGCAAAAATCGGAAATTTTACAAATTCCGTATCGCTCATAGCTGATGGTCTGTCACTGGAGGCAAAAGGCCCGCGATGCGCTCCGTGACACGTTGACGTGTTAATCCCGTCGGGTCACACCGGGTCACCGGGCGACCCGCGCGAAAATACTCCTTTTTAACACGCAAAATTGCCTCATTCTCCCATTTCCATCCCTCCTTCCCCAACGTGGCACGACCCAGTTCAAACTTCTCTTCTTAATTTCTCATATCAACGAAGTAAGGTATGTTTCCTAACTTCATCTCAATTCTTATCGATTTATTTTCGAGTTTGAGCATGATAGGAAGTAAACTTGCCCTAAAGTATAAATTGAGATTAAATTCATTTAAGCTATGGTTGATTGTTGTTCGTAGGATCGTTGTGATTATATGAATGCGATAATTACATGCTTGATTGAATTTTGTTGTGAAATTGTAGCTAGGGTTGGGTTGTGAGTAGGGAGAAATTGAATTGAGGTTGAAATGTAAAAAATGGTTGGGTTGTGCATGTTGGGTGAAGCAAATTATGTGTGCTTAACGTATTATGCTAAAGAAGCGATAAATTTTCGGGGGAACAAATTGGTTGAAATTGCATGAAATTATCAAAGCACAAAGAAATTGGGAATTGCTTAGGTTATTGTTAGAATTTTTTTAATTTTTTCATTTTTTTGTATCTATGTGATGAAATGTGATCGATGGCATGTTGGGATTAGCTGCAATGTGAAGTCTAAGTAGTACAAGGTGAGGTTATACTGTCGAATCCGCTGAATGCACTTATACATTTTGGTTGTTTTGTTGTTTGGGTTCTTGTTTTTGTTTTTTTTTGTAAATAATAAAATAAGTATGGGATCTTGCCAAAATGCTAAAAGGATGGCTAAGACTATGGGGTGGCCGAGCGAACCCAAACTTAGTCGAAGCTAAGTTTAACTTGACTGACATTGGGACTGTCTGTTTTCTTTGACAGGGACAATGGCAAGCGGCAGGACAAGGGTAAGGGCACCACATCAGGCGCTGGAAGAAACGAATTAAGATCGGAGCAAGAAGCCCCAAAGAAAGACTAGCGTTCCACGCGGCCAGCGCCGCCAATATGGAACCAGATGGGTGACTGAGGAAGGGAAGAAGTGGTACACGAAACACAAGGAGAACAAATATTCCCTGGAGGGAGTACATTGCAAGGGACCCGTTGGTACACAAGAGTTCCCCGCGTGGTACACCGGATTGACGCCGCCGGCCGCGCTTCATTTTTGACGAGCCCAAGGAGTGTAATCTGCACTTGATTCGGGAGTTCTATGACAACTGGAACCCGACGCTCAGGAGTCACACCATCAAGATAAGGGGCCAGATTGTCACACTTGAGCCTCACAATTCTCACCTCAATGCCATACTGGGGGCGCAAAACAAGGATGCCCACGCATCCGGGCACCAATATCACCCACCCTATGCGGATATCACGCACATTATGTGGAGCCCGGCTCGACGGCACGCTGAGTAGGCACAAGGAGAGGCTAATATCAGACACGCCCTATTCACAGATGAACAGGGAAGCCAGGATTTGGCTAAAAATGTTTGCTCCTATTTGATTCCGGGGGTTGCACATGACGGATGTGACCCGGGATCGTATGTCTAGTGTATGCCCTGATGAAAGGGCTGAGATTAATGGGATCAGTAGTTAGCTCTTTACATGTTCTTTGTAGCCTTAGTATGCTCACATTCAGTTCAGACTCAACTGTATAAATATTTTAGTTTAGCATAAAAATATATTTTCCAAAATACACAAACTTTTCTTTACACTGTTGTCTTCATTGTTGTAGTGGTAGTAAATTAACACTTGAAAAAGGTTTCCACCCCTGCAGTCCTGTTCCTGTGGGTTCGATACCTTGCTTTAAAGAGCCACTATATTACTTGTACGACCCGTACACTTGCGGGGCTCACTGGGTTTTTGGCGCCGTTGTCGGAATAGGCAATTAGTGAAATTTTAATTTTTCTTATACGTGTTAGTTTGCTATTTCAATATTTTATTGTTGACAACTTGGTCTTAGCCTGTATTTTGAAGATAACAGATTCTGTTGAATACTGGCAAGAGACAAAGGTTTGGTGGATCCATCCTTAGAGCCGGAAGACAGTTTCATCGCCAACGGAGAGAAGCTCTAGAGAGAAAATTGCGATGCTGCTTAATAAACTATTATGGAGCAAGCATAGAATCCACCACTTTCGTGCGGGCAGTACTATGCCCGAGGAATTTAGCAGCCAGGCCGGTTCGCGATGTGGCAATCCCACATGCTAGTAATGTTACATCTAGCATCCGCAAAAACCCGAGCCAGAGGGAGGTTCTGAGCTTAAACAGAATATGGTGCAATTGCTGCACACAAGCGGGCAGTTTACAGGTCTCCTCACGAGGATCCACAACAACATCTTCAGAATTTTCTGGAGATAAGTGACACTTACATCCCCGCTGGAGTGTCAACAGATTACGCTTACACTTTTCCCATTTTCACTTTTGCCAAGAGGTGGCTGAAAGCTGAGCCACCAAACCCAATAACCACATGGGATGATCTTGTAAAGAAGTTTTGATCCGACTCTTTCCTTCCGGTAAAAACAGCAAGGCTTAGAATTCAAATTCTAAGTTTTAAACAAAGGGAAGGAGGATCTGCATCGCTTGGGAGAGATTCAAATCAGTGTTGAGGGACTGTCCTCATCAGCATCAGTCAAATGATGTGCTGGTGCACACTTTTATAGAGGGTTTGGAACCCCACACAAAAATTTTGCCGGATTCGGCAGCCGGGGGACAAGCTTTAGAAAAGACTTACGAGGAGCTTTATTCTTTGCTTAATCGTATTTCGCAGGGATATACGGAGGGAATGCGGACTCTTCAAGGGGGGAGGAGCAAGGAAAGCAGCTGGAGTCTTGGAAGTGGATGGGCTTGCGCCCACGCTGTACGTATAGCCGCCTTGGTGCATAATCAATTAAACACCCACTTCGGCAACATGAACTTGAGCCAGTCTCAATCCCCAGTGAATGCAGTGCAGCAGATTTGGTGTGAAGTGTGCTGGAGTAATGAACACTCAGCTGAGTGTTGTGGAGAAAATCCGTGCACTCGGTGAACTTTTTCGGTAATGCACAAAGGAGCAATCACCACGTATGGGAATAGCTACAACTCTAATTGAGTGAATCACCCGAATTTCTCTTTGGGGTAGAAACAACCATCAAGCGCAGAGTTCGAGTTAGGGATGCAGCGGAATCAAGGAGGGCCACGTAACTATCGTGCACAATAAAGAAACAATAATGCCCTCCACCACCATCACCTGCCGTTGAGGAGATGTTCAAGCAGCTTATAGCAATTGCAGGCTGACTATGTCAAATGGCAGCCGAGGTCAAGAAAAATCAGCTAGCTACCAGGGCACTAGGAGTATCACTGGCAATTTGCTAAAGCCCAGAACACCAGGCCTAGAGGAGGACTCCTGGGACACGCATCCCAACCCCAAGCAGGTAAACACAGCTGGACTACGAGGAGTGGTTTGCAGCTGGGAAGGAGGTGGAACCTGAAAGACCACCTCAACAGTCGGGAGTAGCAGAAGCGGAGAGGGAGCAGAATGATGATAGGAAACACAAAGATGCTGAATCAGAAAGACTCCACCCCGTTCCTCAACGACAAAGAAGCACAAGGAGGAGGCGTGCTTCAAGAAATTAATAGAGGTGCTTAAACAGGTACACATTAACTTACCTCTTGTTGATGTTTGCAGGGAGTGCCCAAGTATGCAAAATATATTAAGGACATCGTGTCCAACAAAAGCAGGCTTACCGAATACATGGTGGCCCTTGGCGTAGGGGTGCACTTCCGGATAAAAACCGCTGCCCACGAAGCTCAAAGATCCTGAGAGTTTCACAATTCAATTAACACTCGGCAAAGTATCCGAGCTCGCGGTTTATGTGATTTGGGAGCGAGCATTAACTTGATGCCAACCTCGGTATTCAAGAAGTTAGGTCTAGGAAGACCTAGACCTACAACAGTGATTTTGCAGCTTGTGGATCGTTCCTTAGTTATTAATTTCAGATGGTATTGTGGAGGACGTGCTAGTGCAAGTCGGCTCCTAATCTTCCCGGTGGATTTTGTTGTGCTGGACGTTGAGCGTACGCGGAAGTTCCATTTATTTTGGGACTACCTTTCTTGGAAACCGGGAAAGCACTCATAGATGTAGCTGCAGGTCAGCTAACCATGCGAGCACATGACAAGGTGGAGGTGCTCGATGTGTACAAGGCCACCAAACTCCCGGCCGCGTATACGAGGAACTCGCGGGATTAAACGTACTTGAGCAACCGAATACGCCAGTATGAACATCGAATTAATGGGAGAGCCCCCCGGGATAAAGGTAAGTTTGATGAGGGAGACGTCATGAGAAATCGTCCGTCACCCTAGGGGCAGAAATAGCTCAAATGACGTCGAGCAGGAGACGG
Source organism: Datura stramonium (assembly GCA_018107945.1). NCBI lineage: Eukaryota > Viridiplantae > Streptophyta > Magnoliopsida > Solanales > Solanaceae > Datura > Datura stramonium. The sequence continues at coordinate 64,070 of JACEIK010004413.1, forward strand.
TAAACCAGGCGCTGCACGGGAGGCAAACCGTGAATTGTAATTGTAAACTGCATATGAAGAAAAAAAAAGAAGAAAAGACTTTATTTTTATTTAATATTTTTTTGTAAAAATTTAAAAATAGTTTAAAAATAAAAATATTTGTTCCTCAAACTTTGGAATTCTAACCATTTGTGGTAAGATGTTTGACAGGTTGATCGGAGGAAAAATGCTAAGGAATGCAAAGGAGAAAAACGAGGTAAGAAAAAAAAAATTTTAAGTGGCAAAACAGCAGCCTGCGATGGCTCGTGTCACGGAGGAGCTCCGTGTTCCCTCCGTGACACGTTGAAGGCAGTACCCAGAATTTTAAAAAATTCCAGAATGCCTGCGCGATGGCTCCGTGTCACGGAGGGCATGCTCCGCGTTACCCTCCGTGACAGGTTGACGTGTTAATCGCGCTGGTCACACCGGTCACCGGGCGACCCGAAATCCCACTTTTTAAACCCCAAAACCCCCTCATTTCTCTCATTTTCTCATATCCTGACAAAACCCCAAAATCCCTTCCCCCAACGTGTCACGGCAATAGAGTTAAATTCATCAACTTTTCTTCGATATCATCGGATAAAAGGTATGTTCTTGAACTCAACTTCAATTTTAGCTAAAAATTGATTTCTAGTACGAACTAGGAAGAATCCATGCCCTAGATATAAATTGAGCTTAAATCCATTTGAGTTGTTGTTGATTGTTGTTCGTAGTATCGTTTTGATCATACGAACTCGATAATTACATGCTTAATTAAATTTTGTGCGAAATTGTAGCTAAGGTTTGAATTTAAAAGTTGAATTGAGGTTGAATTGTTGAAAATTGTTGGGTTGTGTATGTTGGGTGAATTGAATCGTGTTATGCTTATCGTGTTATGCTTAAGAAACGATGAAATTATCAGGTGCGAAGGGTGAAATTTCACGAACTTATCGAATCGCATGAAAATCGAGAAATTGCTTAGTTTGAGTTTGTAGAATATTCTTATTTTTTCATTTTCTTTTTTAGCTGAATGCCATGTGATTAAATGATTATCGATAGTATGTTGGAATTAGTCAGATGAAGTCTGAGAAAAGCATAGAGGTTATACTGTCGAATTTTAAGAAGGCACGAGGCAATTTTGTTTGTGTTTTTTCTTTTGTTTAGTTGTTCTAGTTTTTATCTTTTGTAAATTAGAATAAATGTGATCTTGGCAAATGCATAATGTGAGCTAAAGACTAAGTGTGGGGTGGCCGAGCCAAAACCCAACCATAGTCAAAGCTAATTTTAAATCGACTGACATTGGTACCGTTCGTTTTCTGTGACAGGAATAATGTCGAGTAGGCAGGACAGCGCAAAGGCGCATCAACATCAGGCGCCGGAAGGAAAAGGTTAAGACTGGAGCAGCAGTCTCAAAGAAGACGGTTAGCTTCCACGCGGGCCGTCGCCAATATGGAACACGATGGGTGACTGAGGAGGGGAAGAAGTGGTATACCAAACACAAAGAAAACAAATACTTCCCGGAGGAGCATATTGCACGGGAACCATTGGCACAGGAGTTCCCCCAGATGGTGCATCGGATTGACGCCGCCGGGCTGCGCTTCATTTTGACGAGCCCAAGGAGTGCAATCCCAGACTTAATCCGGGAATTTTATGCCAACTGGAACCCGACGCTCAGAAGTCACACCATCAAAATAAGGGGCCAGATTGTCACATTGGAGCCTCACCACCTCAATGTGCCATCCTAGGGCGAATGGACGCCCATGTACTCCGAACAAATTAATATCACTCAACCCTATGCGGATATCAGACGCACATTGTGTGAAGCCCGGTCTACGGCACGTTGGAGCAGGCACAAGGGAGAGCGGCTACCATCAGACACTGCCCTATGCATGATGAACAGGGAAGCCAGGATCTGGCTAAAATCATTTGCTCCCGTTTGATTCCTGGGTACACAGCTGATGTGACCCGGGATCGTGTATGCTTAGTATAAGCCCTGATGAATGGGCTGAGATGAACGCGTCGGGGCGGTGATCATATCCGCCATGAACAGGGCCCGATTGCATCAAGGGCACAGGTACGGATTCGGCGGGCTGCTTCGACTACGCCTGAGGGGCCTGAGGTCGAGGAGGAGGCCCTAGACTACATCCCGCAGTGGAGCGGTGCCATAGACGTTACAAAACTAAGGCACCCGACACCACCACGGGCCTGTTCTCACATTGGCCGAGCGATACGCTAGGACGACCAATATATGTCCCGCATGTTCGATGCAGATGCTCCAGCTACATAGGCGGGAGACCGGCACGGAGGATGAGCTGTATACTCGACTTAGATTACCCTTTGGCGAGAACGCCAGGGCACTATGTCGGGTGGGCCCAGCTTTTCTGGAGCCTGTAGATGATGATGTCCCCACGGATGAGGAGACACGTTGCGAGGAGTCTGACGTTGAGTCGGAGGAGGACGATGGTGGAGACTCGCATGGGGGATGAGGCGGCAAAGACCTGATGAAGAAGTGGAATACTTTGACTGATCAGGGAGTTTCACGAACCACCTTCTGTTTGTAATTGTATGAACACTGGGGACAGTGTTTGACGCGGTATGTGTGGGAGAAGTTAGTGGTGCTGAATTTTTCCTTGTCTTGTACATTATCGCATGTTCTTTGTCCTGTTGTTGTGTTTGTTTTAATGTGACTCTGCTTTTTGTGTGTATGTTCGTTTTTGCAAATATTGTTGTTGCGAAGCTGTGGTTGTGTGCTGTGGAATGTAGTTAGCCAGTATGTAAATATTGTTGTCGAAATCATCGATATTTTTTTAAAATTTTTCTGTCGTGAATTCAGTTTTTTTTTTCTTTTGGGTTTCTCGAAGTTTGTTTTCGATTTTGCCGAGAAGAGTCCCATTGAACCGAAGTTGTAAATAGTGACCCTTCTCGATGATGGATGGATGACGACCGTCTTAAGGGAGGGTAGTCGATAGAGTTAGTTTATAAATTTTTTTATATTTTTTAAAAAAAACAAATTTTTTATTTTTTGTTGGTTTGTTGGTTGTATCCTGGCTGCAAGTTGCTACTCTATGGCTCCGACATCTTTGTTGCGTGTTGTACATAATAATTATATGGCAAAGATGATTCGTAGAAAACATGCAAATTTTTGTACATATGTAAGACACTTATGCCATAGAATTCGATTCGTGTGATTGAGGCTTAATTTTTTGAAATTTCAGATTAGCTGATTAAAGAATCTGTGAAGTCATCTTGAGTTGAGCATGTGCAGCGAGTGTATAGTGAGATTTGTTTGACCTATACTATTGTCGATTGTCTAGAACTTGCCTGTCGTGTGTACGAAACGAAATGAAGGAAGTGTAGTGTAGAAAGGATGTAGGCGTTTTCTTTGTCAACCAAAGTTTTTCTTGTTATCCTTTTCATATCCACCTTGGAAGATTAAATCCTAGTTAGCCCGTTGAGCCTTTAGCCTTTTATAAATTTTTCTTTCTGGTTTTTCTTTGTCGAAAAGTGGTGAACTGGGTTAACCCCCTTCTTTTCATGGTTCTTAAACCAAATCCGAAGCTCTTAAGCGCTCAAGAAAATGTATAATTTTCCCATGGTGTCAAGGAGTGAAATGGTAAGAAGAAAAGGAAGGGGAGGGAAAAGAAAAAGTGATGAAAAGAAAAGAAAGAAAAAAAAGAGTCGAGGGTGAAATGGCCAGATTTGAAGGGAAGAAAGTTGTTTAACTCAATTTTTCTTCGTTAGTCTGGTGTGTTAAAGAGATGGGTGATAAACATAAAGATAAACTTCAAGAGAAGGAGGAGGAAGGAAGATAATATTTCTGGAATTTGATGGATATGTAAAATAAAAGGGCTTAAGGAAGCTAGTTACTATTATTGGTTAGCCCAGTATATACTAGTTCCATAGCTTACATTACAACCCGTTAAGTCCTACGTGATCTTACATCACGCATCCATATATTAGTGACTAATACACTAGGAGGCAAGCTTATGGGTCATGACACAATGCATGTGAATTCTTTGGGAGAGGAGCGAAATTTGCACATATATACACCGGCTACGAATGTCCTTAGAGTTCATGTGACTAAACAGGGGAATCTCTCTTATGTTGTGAGGGCATATGTTTGATGATAGAATAAATTCGTGTCGGATATCTTGGTCAACTAATATGCATGAGTTTGCCGATATCGAGAGTCGATTCTTGTGCTAGGAGGTCTTGATTGCCATGTCGTTGTAATGATGATTTATGCATGTTTTTTTATGATTTGTTGTGAACATAATCGGTATAACTGTAGCTCGGATTGTCAAGCCAAAGCAGCCATGATGGGATATCAATTTCATGAGGTGTATAAGTATTGTTCGAGGACGAACAAGATTTTAAATGTGGGGTAGGTGATAAGGGGCATATTTATATGCCAAATCGATACTCAAATGTATAGCTTTTGCTTTGTTTATCCAATAATGTGTGTACATTCTCATGTAAATTATGCGGAAGTGTGATTTTATACTAACCAACATGATTAGCGTTGTTTTGTAGGAAAACATGCTTTTGATGGAGAAAAATGACATGTTGGCAGAAATCGAAGATGATCTCGGGAACGAGCAAGGAAGCGGTTGGATGAGCAAGGAACACAAGGGCTCCGCGATGGAGCCGTGACATGCTGCCATCGCGGTTGCAATCAGCTCGGGAATGAAAAGTGCAAGAAATTCAAGAGGGTCCGCGATCAGGCCGTGCCACGTTGGGATTAATTTTCCTGGTGACCCTGCAATTCCAGAGAGGGTCCGCGATTGCACCGCGGCACGCTGGCCATGTTCCAAGGATGCATGCCGTGCCACGTTGGAAGCAATTAACTGGGCGGACAAATCTCCCGTAGAGCTCGGTTGTTGCAGACCGTGTCACAGCGGCAGTGCTCCGCGATGCACTCCGTGACACGTTGCTTGTTATTCCGAAAAATTATCCCTAGTATAAATAGAACACTTAGGTTCATTTTTAATTATTCTGACTTGGTGGAGCAAGAACGTGGGTTACAGGCGCTTTAAGGACGAAAATTCTTAGGTTTTCTATCCCTTTCTTCTTCCTATCAATGGTTTGCATGATTTCCATTCATTTAACGATGTTCAATCCACAAATGAGTGGCTAATTCTCCTTCTTGCTGAGGTTATGAACTATGGTAGCTGAAATGTAAATTGTTGAATTGCTGGTTTAATTTTATCTTTTCTTCCATGGTTGTTCTATTTAATTTTTGTTCTACTACGTTAATATCTGGCCATCGTTAATGTAAATCCAAAATTTCGGTTTCACCCGAGAGGGCAAGAAACTGGAAAGTTGTGAATTAATAGGATATGATCTGTTCTTGGTTTGGGAAAATTGGGAATTGATTTTACCTTCGGGATAAAAATACCCGAAAGTCATTAGTCATGTGGAATCGGTTTGTATAGCTAGGACTTGAATTTCTTCTATCACGTAAAATGTAGGCGGAAGGTTCATGATTCTTAAGTTGTTAAATACGAGAGTTTTAATCTGAAGGCATAAGTTCCGACTAGCAACCGGAGAAAAAGATAAACCATGTACATCGCAGCCAGTTTCATGCCCTTTTTGTAGCTCAAAGATGCTCACATTCATAGTTCAGACTCAACTGTATAAATATTTTAGTTTAGCATAAAAATATATTTTCCAAAATACACAAACTTTTCTTTTTACACTGTTGTCTTTATTGTTGTAGTGGTAGTAAATTAACACTTGAAAAGGTTTCACCCCGTAGTCCCGTTCGTGGGTTCGACATTCCGTTCTTAAAAAAGCCACTATAGACAGATAAGACCCACACTGTGGCTGTATCAAGGTGAACATTGGCCAAGCATGTCGACAAGAGAACGGAGGCCGAGACCGGGAGGATGTGCGCGCAAGGAGCCGCGTCACACAGCCTGAAGTTACAACACATGTGTTGGAGCGACACGCCATGGATATGGTGCGATGGGGGCGCACAGCGCACTCCCCCCTTCCAGTGGCCTCCCCTATATATATATATATTAAATCCTTAGTTCTCTTTTCATTTGAAAACATTTCCCTTTCGGTATAGAGGTAGGGTGAGCGACCATTTCATCAAAGTTTTGTCGAGTTATGCTATCAAACTCCATCAAAACGTAGATTAACTTCGAGTAACAAGTTCTAGGCCTATAGGAAGCATTTCTACGAAGTTATTTCCCGAAAATTTGCTCGATGTACTGGAACCCCGCCAAGTAAAGGTTGTCAGAATCACTTCAAAGTGATTCCTAAATGGCCACAAGAATTAGGTAAGCATTTCTCCATTCTAAACTCTCGAGAAATTATGGGTTTTCTGTCGAGTTAAACAGAGTTCAATTACAATTGATATTAATATCGAAGATATCGCTGTGTACCAACTCCTACTATTGAAATAGCTTTATTCTCTCAGCGTAAGGGCTGCAAGTGAGTGGAAGTGGTGGATTATGGTTTGAAACTATTTGGGTTAACAAAAGTCAACATTCAAGGTATGTTAAGGCTTATTCCTTCAGCAAGTTATTATCGTTGTATAATGATACGACTTATGCTTTTGACCGTAGATAACAATTCCGTGTGTGGTATTAGCTGCTGTTTGTAGATAATAATTTAAATATATGTTGTGGTTAGCTATTAGAAAATGTATTGAGAATAAATTATAGTATCCCTCGCCGAGAAAGTGTAGGTTAGGTGTGACATACACTAGAAGCGTTATAGTAAGCCCTTTATAGTTCTGTTCACTGTGTAGTAGGAATCTGACATGTTGTTGCCATGGCAAGGCCTTAGAAACTTAGGGTTAGCTGTTGGGACTATTTCAGTAAATTGGATATCATAGGGTGTAGACAAGCGATATAACTTGCAGTTTGATGATTGAAAAAATAGTGATGCTCCCCCAGAAGCCGTTGGCGTACCTTCGCGCCTCCAGGGCCAGAATTTGAATAAGATAGTCCTACCGTAGGTTCAGCAGCACCAAGGTTGCCGACGAAAAAGGTGACCACCTATTATATATATAGCCACCGCTAGTGATTATTATCTACAGTCGACTTAGTGCCACACATACGGGTCGCCCAGGGGGTCACTCTAGTCGTACAAGTCAGATAGACCCGTGGATACCCTAAGGAAGAAATCTTATCAATAGTGAAATGTGGGGCCAATGCCCTAGCCCACTCTTATAGATACTCAAGTACAAGTTGTTTCATATGGCTAGGACCAAGTGAACTTACCTACGAGGTTAGGGATCACCTAGAGAAGTTATATGGAATCTGACCAGAACAAGTTAGTGTCCAAGAGACTAGAACCATAATAGTACAGTATTACCTTCAGGCTGGGAACTATGGGAAATAGCCTGGGGAAGGTTAGGGGCTGACCGCTTGGAGGCATGTTCGATTAAGTGGCAGCCCTACAGTTGTCTTAAGTATAGGAGTTTGACAATTGACCGTTCACGACACTATGGTACGCTTATGAGCTACCACCGCCCTAGCATGACATTAAGAGTATCATTAGGCCACTCTAGATCTCACCCTATTCGGTCTAGACCGTTAGAGATTATGATCACTATCAGGATCCTCTAATTAGATATAGACACACGGGGTGCACCTGTTAGCAGTTATGCAGACTATTCTAGGGGCGAGTAGCAATTTCGTTAGGCCCTAAGAGCCAGATACGCCTCCTGAGAGGCTAGGTTGAGACTATGATGCAATATATCAGTTGGGATTGACCCCACCTACAATAGCCTTCCGTTGACCAATCTCAAGGTTACTAGCTATGTCGTTGCCTTCAAGGCTATATGGATCGCTCTAAGTAGCTACATGTTGTCCCAAGGGACTATGTAGAGGCCCAAGGACCATATTACAGTCCATTCCATGGCTGGACGATTATTTTTATTTCGTATCGACATCACCGTCCCTCATTGAGCCTGGTGCCCAGGGTGCAACTACAAGAGTCCACCCAATCAGACACAACTATAGGAGTCGAGAGGGCTCAATTGCAGACCCAGGGGAGTGGTAGGTTGGCCATAATTACTTGTGACTCAGATTGACCATGTCAGGGATATATATGTTTAAGTGTGCTCTCCAGGGCTTATGGGGGCCCCGAGCGGGTTATTTTGTGTTGATTATACCTTCTAGGCTAATGGGGGCCAGGTTAGGTTCTTGGTTGTATTCTTGCCTACTCGATATAGCTTATGAATATATAATTGTACAGTCTTAGCTCATATATTTGTAGTGATTTACTAGATGTAGGTTATTAATAAGAAATCTTACAAGTTAACTTCTGCCCCTTCTCGTTCATCACTTTTAGTTCTTTATCAGCGTTTATTCATATTTCCATTTCTGCCTTACATATTCGATATATATTGTACTGACACCCAACTATGGAGCACTGCATACTTGCCGGCAGGTTTAGAAAGATAGAGTTTAGGATCTCCATTAGCAGTTGTTCAAAGTCAGCAGTTCAGCCAGCTCCTTTCAATCGGAGTTCCCAGGTTGTAGAGATTACAATATTTTATTTGTATAGCATTTGGGTAGGCCGGGGCTCTATCCCAACCAATATTTCTATTTTTAGAGGCTTTTAGACTACAGTCTTCTGTTAGTTGGTTGTCGTTGTCCATGTGGGGCCTATGTATGTCATATTTTATGTCTTGGTCGTGTGGGGCTTAGTATAACTGCCTGTTTCCATTACTGTTACAACTAGACAATATGATGGTCTTGTCAGCCCACGTAGGATCCCTCTGTTTCCTTGTTGTTTGTTAGATGGTTTCTTTTACAGGTGGCCTTGTCATCCTGAGACTATATTTTTAGCCGAGATATAGCTCATCATTTTCTTAAATTGAGTGGTAGGCATGCACAAGAGGTGCATCAGGCCAGTCAGCTCAGTTCAGTTTCCAATGTGGAATTAGGTGTCAATCATGCCTCCAAGGTGGGGTGTGACAAACTTGGTATCAGAACAAGTCATATCCTACGATGTCTACAAGCCATGTCTAGTAGAGTCTTGCTAATAAATGTGTTGAGCACCACATTTTATAAGCAGGAGGCCACAAGGCTTGATAGTATGGTTACCCTTTCTTCTTCCCAAATCGTGCTATAGAGCCGAGTTGTACAAGATTCAGTCCCTAAGCTTTTATTGCTACATATTCTTAGAATACTAATTAATATAAGACAGACTCCAGCAAGCTGCCAGTTAGCTGCAGCAACAGGAAAGGGTACCAGTGCGATGCTTCAATTGGGGAATAGCCAGCCTAAGGACGAAGGCGGATGTCTTTTAATCTCCCCGGTATCCCCCTAGGGAACCAGGAACATCATAAGATAATAGATATGTCAGTACAGTCCCCAGTTTTCCCTATAGCCTCAAAATAGAAGATCGCGAGTATAATGTCTATATGGGTTGGCTTACTTAGTCGACATTCAGAATTAGACAGGGACGACGATTAATATTGGATTACCTGAAATACACGAAGGATTGTGCAAGGTTTTTACCTTTAGCCTTTAGAATCATTGAATTTCATGCCTCAGCCCCACGTAAGAATAATAGGGTCATTTCCCATTTCCCAATTTGTTCTTTCAGTATAGCTGAAAGTGTGAGTATGAATGCCATGTTGTTCAAAATAAATAGTAAAGGAGGGCTGGAATTGTTTATCCCGAGAAAGATTAGAAAATGGTTGAGACCCTTAGTGTTTAAAAAGTTTTTTAGACCGTCACAGTAGTAAATTGGGAGGGTAGATAAGATTGCCAGTAGCACTCAAGTATGTGTGAGAATCCATAAGTGATAAACCCGCAGAAATAGTAAAGCTCAGGTCAGAAATAGGCCGATTCTTCCACAATATTCTAATGATGGTAGAATATACCTGCAGAATAATGGCTATGGCCATAGTTGATTATGTCAAAGGATAGAGAGGTCATACGAACAAAATTGATCTGAGTGTGGTTCAGAATGATACAAGTCAATAGACTTGATCAGTAATATCTTTGACAGTATGAGGCATAGGGCACGAACCCCAGATCTCAACCTATAGAAGTAAGGGGGAAGGCACGAGTATCTAACTCTGGAGAGAAATAGAATCACCCCCAAGTTAAAGCAGGTTGATAGGGTATGGGACCACTGCTGAATGTCGAGAACTAAGCATCGGGCTGACAGTTAAGGGATAGTGAGGTTGTAACCTAGAGTACTGCAATACTACCACCAGTTGTGGAATTAAAGGAGTGATGACACAAAGACTCTAACCTAGTACAACCTAGAGACATGTCCCAGCCGGGAGTCATCGGCCCTTGAGGTAATAAGGTACGGGTTCATGAGACCTAGAGGTCGACTCTACATTCCAAATATGGTAGGACTCTATTAGTAAATTATAGTAAGGTATATTATGTTCGTCATCCCCCTCCAGCCAAAGTTGGATGAAATGCATCATGTTGGAAGAAAAGGACAAACTAACAGCAGGGGAAGGAGGAAGGTCTTGTTAAGTCATAGCACAGAGTTCCAATGACCAGTTAGGGAAGGATAGACAACAGGAACCGAGCAGGCCAATTTGGGAGATGGTCGTGCCCGCAAGGGGAGTGGAGAGTATTCAATATAAATATAGTTATAGGGTTAACTTATACCAGATGTGGATTTACTTTATTGAGTCAGTATAGGAAGGCTAACGAGATCAGCTCATGTCTCACCAGATGGAATTATGTTTCGACTAAAGCTTATGCCGAGTTAAATGTTTAAGAAATAGTCTTTCTACATGGAGTCCCAGTGTCTAATAAACTCTAATAGAGAGGCACGATTCCCGGCTAGGTTCTAGGAATCCGTTGGAATAGATTAGGGAATATGTTAGCTTAAGTACAGCTTCTCGTCCCCAAACAAATAGCCAAGAAGAGCACACAACTCAGACATCGGAGGTCTATTATGGGTGGAAATTGATGCCCCTAAATTATGACCTGAAGCAGATAGATTAAGGATAGTTAAACAAGGAATACTAATACACTAGCAAAATGTAGGAAGTTAAGACTTTCATGAAGGATGTACCGATAGCCTAGGGTTATCAAATGTCCTACCTTAATGTGTGGCATAGGGAGTTAAAGATTGACGCAGCAACTGGGTATTCCTGGAAACTTCACCAATGAAGGGCGTCATGTAATTGGATAAGAAGGGCAAGCCGGGCCCTAGATTCATTAAGCCTTACCAAATCCTCTAAAAGATTGGCCAAGTGATCCATGAGATAGAATTACCTTCGGGGCTAGGATCTGTTCATCAACACTACGCAAAAGCGTAGAACACCTTGCCTCAGATTATCCAATTGGAGATACCTAAAACATAGAAGCACTGTTCTGCATAGGGACTCCAATAGTTATAGGAGTCAACTTGAGAACTAGAGTTGTAGCTCACTAGAGTATCATGAGGGAACAAAAATATAGAAGAAATGGATCGACAAATTATTAATGATGCGAAGTTTGGACAGTTTTTGTTATTCTAGGCTCTACGACGATAGTATACATACCAAGATGATTTAAGTTATGGAAATAGAGTTTTAGATGTTATACAATGTATTTTGTTGTTATTATTATCATTTGATTACTTTATATCTGATAGAGCTATGTTTCAGTTGAAAATAGTGTCCTGTGCGACGCTTGTGTTGGACTTTTTTGCATTTTGTGTTTTCGGAGAATCCATATTATAGGGGATACTCTGCCAAAAAAATTTTAAGAAATGGTTAAAGGAGCTAATACCCTTAAGTCTAAAGATTACATTCCATAAAAAATATTCCTAAGGGGGGCAGGATGTTACACCACATAAAATCTCCATAGTACGACCACCGTGTCCATATGTACATTGAGAATTCTAGTATATAAAACATCCGGGAGGAGGCCTTGGAGTTGAACACACGAGCGTGTTGACAAGTGGATGTAGGTCGAGACTAGGAGGTTGGGCCCACTAGGAGCCACGTCAGGCAGCCTACACCGGTGTAATTATTGGCGCGACGCGCCATGGACATGGTGCAATGGGGGGAATGCTTCACAATCCCCTGCCAATGGCCTCCCTATATAGATTAACTTCGGGTAACAAGTCCTAGGCCTACGAAAAGTATTTCTACAGATTTATTTCCCAAAACTTTTCTCAGCGTACCGAAATCCCACCGAGTAAAGATTTCCATAATAACTTCAAATTGAATCCTAAAGGGCCACAAGCATTAGGTAAGCATTTCTCCTTTCTGAACTATTAATGAATTGTGGGTTTTCAGCCAAGTTAAACAGAGTTGAATCGTAGTTGGATATAAAAATAGGATTTTCATGATGGGGCTTATGAATTCTTCAAGTATTTTATGAAATTAAAATATCTCATGATCTAAGAATGATAATGAAATTTTTAGGGTTTAAATTCCCTTCATGAATTCCTTTGAATTACTTATGAATTTTAATCTCTCAAGTCCTAATTCATGATTTATATTAAAAAATGCATGATTTCCTTTAAGTCAACTCTATGAAACTGTTATTCTAATTATGAGGATTATTACTAAGTATTCATGATGACTCTTCATGTTGTCTCACGATTATGCTTATGGCCGACTAAGGGGCTTTATTACATGGCCAGTTCATGTATTTCAAGAATGCTTATGATTATTATAACTTAAACTAGCCAAGGAATCTCATGTATGTTTTCACTACTATAATATGAACACTATATATGTTTTAAGAGTGGTATTTAACACCGAGTAGATTCAGGGTCCAAGTATACCCCGAGTCTTAGAACTTCATGTCAACATAGCCATGATGAGACCTCCCTTGAGACTGATCCCCTATACCCGTATGGGCCTTTCATGAGTGATATCACACCTATTTTCATGGTTCTACTTTCATGGTTCTACCCTTAGCAAGGTACAAATACCCTCCCAACTAGGAGTTTACAGGTCGGGCTCCATATGTGCTCATGTGGGGTATGTCAGTTATAAGAATCTCCTATTGTTCCTTATCGTTTATGTATGATCATGATTACGATGCTTTGGCTCAAGTTATATTCTTACAAGGTTCCTTTTATGATTATGATTATGACTAGTTTGTGAACAGTTTGAAAAAAACATTGAGCCCTCCTGCTTATGCTATGAATATCATTACATGTCTTGAATTATACTGCTCTTATAAACTCTTATGTGTTGTAAATTGTCTGTTTTACTTAACCCACATACTCGGTACATTCCTACTACTGAACGCATCCCCTATGTTGTATCATCTCATGATACAGGTCTGAGAGATCAGGTTTCAACTCGCCCTTAGTCGCATTCGCTTCAGTCTAGTCAACCTACTCTCTTGTTGAGTCTTTATATATCGAGGACATGTAGTTAGCCTTGTTTTGATGTTTACCTTTTAGTTTTCATACTTAGAGAGCTTATTTGGGGTGTTGTCCCATCAGCTCGTCAGATACTAGAGGCTTTTTCAGATATTATGTGCCTATGTTTAGTTCTTGTGTCAGATCTTAAATTCTCAAATATTCAATGTTTCTATTTTGATTCCTCTTATCTTATGTATTTGGATGATTCCTGTTTTAGTTATGTTCTTTAGACATTATGTTCATGTCATGGCTGACTTGGAGTCCTCTTGGGGTTCTTTATCCTATGTCTTGATCTGGGGTCCTAGCTTGGGTCGTGACATTTCAAATTGGGAAATATAGTCTATCTTAACTAAAACAGTCAATGTAAAGAGAATAGATTGGGCTCAAAAGTTAGACTATGCCTTCTGGGCATATCGGACTGCATTTAACACGTTGATTGGGATTTCCCCATATCAACTTGTGTTTGGCAAATCATGTTTCCTCCCTGTTGAGTTAGAACACAAAGCCTTCTGGGAATTGAAAAGCTTGAATCTTGAATGGGGAAGAGCTTTCCAAGGAGGAGTTCATAATCTGCATGAGTTAGATGAATTCAAAATGAGGGCATATGAGAATGCAACTATTTACAAAGCCGGAATGAAACATTATCATGACCAAAAAGTTTTGCAGCACAATTTTACTCCATGGGACTAGGTTTTGCTGTTCAATTCAAGGTTGAGGCTATTTCCCAGGAATTTAAAATCCAAATGGTTAGGTACATTTAAAGTATCTTAAGTTTATGAAAAAGGTGCCATAGAACTCCATGGAGAGAATGGGAGCAAGTTCAAGGTGAATGGCCAATAAGTAAAAAGATATCTGGGGATGTTGGAGGAAGTTGGCTGAATAGAGATCTTATAACTAGATGAACCGTAGTTCATGAGAGACCTTCGTTGTGCCATGAAATTAACTAACGCGCTTCTTGGGAGGCAACCCAAACATTTTTGTTCTCTAACTCTTCTTAAATATTTTTAATGCATTGTTGTTTTTGATGTTCTTTTAGGGTGGTGAACTTCAAGATGAACAAAGATAGGGTTTGCTGGCACTAAACCAGCGAGACAAATAGTATTTCGCAGACCGTTGATGGGTCGCCGACTCGAACCAGTGCACTGAGGAATCCAAAGCAAGTTGGCGACTCATCCGGCGAAGCGCCGCTACAAAGAGCAAATTACCGGTAAGTTACCAATCTCAACCAGTGTACCTGGGAGTGGCCTTGACGTCAGCTTCTCACCCGGTGAAATGCAAGTATCATTCCGTAACATTCTGGTCAGTTGCTGATCCTGTATCCAGAAATTCGTGCATGTAATGTCATCGGCGGCCCCATCGGTAAATTGCAGGTCCATATCAGCGATCGCTAGTATGACCTGATCTGGAGTATTCTACATTTCAAAAGTTTTACCCACATTCACCTCTTTAATCCTCCATTTCCCTCTTTCCCACCATTTTTCATCTTCCTAAAAACCCAATCTCTTACCTATCCTTCTTAATGACCACCCTCCTCTTACCCAATCAAGTTCCTCTCCCTTTCCACTGAAATACCTCTCCCCACTTTCATTCGCCCATCACTTTCACTCAACCATAGTCTAAATTACCAATAGTAGGTAGAGTGCAAAGTCACATCATTTGTGGCTACTCACACATTTGGTAAGGTTTCTTTTGCTCATGGTCTCATGTTAGGGGAACTATTGGTGATATTTTTCTTTTATATGTTTATCTCATGCTTTACTTTTATATGTTTTGATGGATTTTTGTTTTATTTTTATGTGGGTGTAACATTTTGTTTAGGGAAAGTCTGAGTAACCCTGAGCGGGGCACCCTCTTAAGCTTCTCGATGATAGATCGATTGACACCTTTCTTAAGGGCGACTTGTCATTGTTCGATTGGGAGAAAATTGGTGTGTATCATAGTAGGGGTAGCATGTGGATTAATTGCATAAAGGTCACCCACCGGCGGACTGCCGGTTGTGATTTATGAATTGTTGGTCAATTCATGGATTAAATTGTCCAATTCTACATTCTGTCATAAATCTCTAGGTCATCGGGGCTTCACGATTAAAGACTGGCATTTTACCGGTGGGGGAACTGGTGGGTATGATGTTTACCACCCAGGCCACTAATTTATGCTGGTGATTCGTCGGCGTTTCGTGGACCCATATCCACCTTTCACCGATGATTCGCCGGTGTCACCTTATACACTAAATTTTATCACCTGGTTTCTTTCTTTTTTCTTTGCTCTGGTTTAAAATGTGTGCATAATTCTAACCTTAGTTTGCAGCATCATGTCTGTTTCTAGACAGTCTCACAAAGGTCAAGCATCAATGAGCACTAGAAATGCACAGATTCTTTTTGGGTTGGATAGAATGGAGGAGTATTATGTCTCTTTCAAGGAGAAGAGATCCATCCATGTAGAAGCTCATTTTGAGCTGGAATATTTCAAAAATGCTTTCCCAGATGTTTACTTTTAGATTGGAATGCACGACTGGGGTACATTCACCATCCTAATTGACCCATATTTCCCGAAGTTATTTTAGGAATTTTATGCTTCATACAAGGCATGGCAACGACTCTTAATATATAAGGGCCGCACAAACATGTTATCATGCCTATCGTTTGTATGGGTGCATGGTCAAGAGGTGCCCATAACTCCAAAGGCAATCAATTCTCTTTATTGGGTTGAGCCAATCCAATCACATTCAACATTCTGCAAAAAGGTGGACGATAAAGAAAATCAGTTCCAATGGGTAGAAAACATAATTACAATAGGTCAACCACAATGGGCCATCTCCAGGGGTCTGATTCATTGATGTGACTTGAAATTTCAAGCCTGTATGTGGTTAGACTTGGTTTGTGCTAGGTTAATACCTTCTCAGAACACAGCGGAGGTCCCGATTGAAGTTTTCATTCTTATCGTCTGCATCATGGATCGTGTACACATCAATGTTGGGGAGATTATTGCAGATCTATTCAAAAGAAGGGCCAAGCAGCAGGCTACATCATTGTCATATCCTAGCCTCATGAGTATGTTATGTGTGCAGGTTTCATACCCTTTGTTCTATCCATTGGATAAGATTGTGCGGGCTAACAATGTGATTACATTGGCTACCAAAACTAACAAAGATGCCACAGCTATGAAGTGAGCAAAAAGTATAGAGAAAAGGACTCTGCCACCACCTTCGGCACCCTCTAACACATCGGCAAGCCAGTTCCATACAGCTGCGGCTCCCACCACCATACCTCCTGATTTACTCAAACTAGCACAAAGGGCCCAAATACATGAAAGCTATCTTGTGAAGCTAGCTAAGGCTATCCCATTAATGATCCAACATTCCATCATGAAAGCCATGCAACCTGCTAGAGACAAGTTGAAAGGCCTCTGCACTACAGTTGAGGTCCTAGAAAATGAAGTGATTACTTTGAGGAAAGAGGTGGTTGTACTTAATGGACCTCCATTTTCTAGCAACCCAATCCCTCCTGAGCCTGTAGCGGTTCCTTCGCAGCTCGAGGCACCCAAGATTCCACCTGATGATTGGTGGATATGGAATGACAATGCGTCAAAAATAGTGTTGGAAGAGGAATTATATCATAGCCGACCACCACGGCCTCCAATGCTCTCTATGTACGATGTAGATCCATCTTGGACACCCGGCGGGGTGGAGACTACTTCTTACCATGAGCTTCGCACTCTGCCGGATAAATGGGTGGTGCTAGGACCTAGGAAACCATTGGAAATCCCACCTGACCCACTAAAGCCTACTGGTGAAGAAGCGACTTCTTGGCACTTCGATGCAGCAACATATTCTTGGGGCCCTCTTCCCAACCACTAATTCAATCAGGAAGCCTCCTTCACCTTACTATCTGTTATTTTTGTTCCATTAGGGGCAATGTCTGGTCTATAGTGGGTGGGGGCATGTAATGAAAAAGTTTTTTTTTAAAAATATTAGTGTGCTAATGGTGAAAATTGGTTCCTTGTCTTGAATTGTTTATGCCTTAAGTCCCATGTCCTTTGTTTGTTCGCCTATGTAAATAGTAGAATAGTAATCAAACACCAAGTATTTTCTTCATACCACAGTTCTTTCTCGAGGAGCATTACTTTGTTTATTCCTTCCTTTTTGTTGACGAACCAATTTGGCACTTTCTGATGATAGATTGAGTGGCGACCTTCTTAAGGGAAAATGGCATGTCGTTTTTGAGTCTTTTGTGGAGCTGTTTTGAGCGTACCACCAGAAAAAAAAATTTGGATTGGAATTTTTAAATGTGGCATGAAAATATGAAAAAAAAAATAAACGGGCATTTGAAATAAGAATGTAGCACTCTTTGTCATATTTTGTAAATTCCTTGTTTGACTTATAAATTTGAATGTTCTAATGTCTTACATAAAGATCTTGTGTGGATAATGACTTTTTTGAACTCTTTAGGTGTGATGCCTTGTGTGGTAAGGATTTTCGTGAATATCATGCACAACTTCTTGTTTAGAACTTGCCCCAAGTGTGACTCAAGAGGAAATGTTAGATGTAGTTGCAATTAGAACATGATCTTAGGCTTTCATTTATAAGTCACTTCAACCAAAATGACCTCCTCGACCATTAATTTTTGATAGCCATCGTTTGAGTCTTGAAACCTTTCTTGGACACCACATTACAAGCCTAATGACTATTTTATTTAATCTTATCTTTGGAACCCATCCCTCCCTAATTTCTAGTAATGAAACAATAAAAAATGGGGGCTTAAAGCTAAAGAAATAGGGAGATATAAGGAAAGTAATGTGAAATGAGTTCGAATCCTAAATTTGGGGATTTGCAAAGAGCGGGAGAAAAGAATGAGTAGCCTAAAGATTGAGGTAGCACCAAAAATTGTGATGAGATGAGTGAACTAATAAGTTGAGGAGCATTGAATCACTAAAAAAATAAAAAATATTGATATGTGCTATCTCTTGCAAAGGGAAGGCTAAATGTGAAATTCATGGATGATGCAAGGGAGGCTTGTGTTACAACAAAAGGATAAAGATGATGAGCAAAGAAAAATGTAAGGGAGTGATCTGAGCAAGATGATGGGATGTTGCAGTTTATCAAGGCATTAGGGAGGCATTAGTCACTAAAGCTAAACATTTATCCCACCCTTAGCCCTAGCCTACATTATGACCCACAAGTCCTAAGTGCTTCTAAGTGCAGTTGCTCTACATTGTGGCGAATTACGCAAAGGGCAATCTTATTGGTCGAGTTAGGTGTATAAAAAATTTTAATTACACGAAGGGCAAGCTTATAGGTCGAGTTAGGTGCATGAAGATTTCTTTTTGGAGAATGAGTGCAATCTTGTCTTTTCACAATCCCTTGTGTGATTGCATTGATTCAATGATACAAAATAGGGATTTTCTTTTCGGTGAGTGGCATCATCCCTTTTGAGGACACAATTGCATTAAAGGTAAATTTGTTCATAGGACATGAGAAATGCAAGCTCTAAGGCAAGCTTTGAATGTGCAATGATCATGAATTGAGATGCTATGTGTACTTCGTGGATGAGTTATGCCCTCGTTTCAAAAAATGAAAGCTCTTGTGAATCATGTATTTGAATAGTGGTGGCCTCTTGAAAAATATGTCCATCTTTCTTGGTGTAGGGAAATTGGCTTCTCTTTTTTGGTGAGTGGGTGAGAAGTTTTGGATTGTCCTGAGTCAAGTGGTCATTGATGCATTAACCTGTATGGAGTGGCATGTTTTTCATCTGATAATAACTTCATTACTTGAGGACAAGAAATCGTTCAAGTTTGGAGGTTTGATGAGATGGTAATTTACCAACTCATTAGCCTCTTAAGCATGAGCTTTAGTCTAGTTTTCAAGTCATTTTGATGGTTTTTATGCCCTTTTTGCCTTTTTATGTGTAGATATCTAATTTGTAGAAAAGAGAAAGAAAGGGATAAAAAAGAAGAGAATCAGGTGAAAACCGGCACTTCACCAGCAGACCGGTGAAACACCGGCCAAACACCTAAGACCACTATGTTAGGGAATTAAAGAAATCGGTGATCGCCGACACCAACCGATGACTTGCTGGTTGAATCGCCTACCGACACCTGAAAGTGCTGGATCACAGAGAAAAAAATTGATGGAGCATGGTTGGAGACCGACAAATCTCTTAAAGAATCACCGAAGGACACTGGAATTCACTGCATGAGCATCTAGTGATAGCCAGTGATTTTGCGAAATGCAACAGGAAAACTGTCGGTACTCTCGCAAGTGCCAAAATACCGGAAAAAGGGAAAATGTGTCCAACACTGAAAAGAGTGTGCGAGTACCCTACTTTTGGATATATTCTAGAGAGAAGTACTCTGTACCCATCAAATCTTAATTTTTGACTTTTGAGAACATTCTCTTTGCAGAAGAAGAAAGTTGAATTCTATTGGTGCAAATTGTAAAGGATCGTTTTCTTTTTCGTCTTCTCCCTCTATAGCAAGGTACTACCATTGTTGAAGACTAATTGCTGAATTTGATTTTTATACTCTTATTATTGAAT
The DNA here is from genome assembly GCA_018107945.1 of Datura stramonium. Lineage (NCBI taxonomy): Eukaryota > Viridiplantae > Streptophyta > Magnoliopsida > Solanales > Solanaceae > Datura > Datura stramonium. Next base: position 83,914 of record JACEIK010004413.1, read on the forward strand.
TCAATGAGTTAACTATTAAATATGCTTTTGAACTTCTTAATTATGAGTAGCTAAATCATTAACTAGATGCGTGTAGTGATGAATACTTTATTAGATTGGGTATTGCTAGATTAATCTCAATATTATTTAATTAGGGTAAATCTGTTAAATTCTCTGCATTCTATAATTGAAGAGCCATGGTTGCAGATGTGGGTCTAATTGTTCTTACTTGATTTTTTCTTGAAAGAGAAGAATTGAGTATTGGGAGAGAATTTAATGGTGGACATGGATGTAAGGTTGTGAAATTGGGCTGAAAATAATCAAAACCACATTCTCACCTAATTAATACTTAATAGCTAGAAATTAGTGCAGTTATTAATCCCAACCTAATTGGGTTGATTTAATTATGTCTAGAGTTTGAAAGAACTCGAACATTCGTCATTTATGAGGTTTAAAAACATCAAATGCCCACTTGCCCAAGGTTATTTACACAAATTGGAACATATGAGATGATCTAGCATAATCCTATTTAGTTATCACATCATCTACACCACACCTCTAGTATTTTTCATTATTGTTGACAACCTTGGTTAGTTTTCTATCTTAATCAGACGAATTAGCATTTATACCTTAGTGTTAACTTCAATCTCCCCAAAAATGTTTATTTCTTTGTTATTTTCGAGTTATTCAAACTAAATTCAATTTCTCAAACAACACTCATGCATATTATTCTCTAGTCTTTGTGGGATTCGACCCCGACATCCGTAAGGATATTTGTTTTGATACAATGACTCATTGATGCTCTTTTGTAACGGAGAGTATATTTCGAACATTATCAGTGGTGCCTGGATGTATAGCATATCTAGAACCATGAGCCTCATGCAATATCCACTCCCTCAAGTCATCAACAACCAGTACACACAAATGACCCTGATATCGTAGCACTCCATCTCCCTCTTGGGAGAAGACCTCCACCTTCTGATTCTGAACGGCTTCCTTCAACTTTACTAAAATAGGATCCTCGTCTTGTCTAGCTTTGACCTTAGTCACCAAGGAAGACTTTCACCCATTTTGAACAAATACACCACCATCGGTCGAGTCAATAAGACGGACTCCTAGTCATCCAAGCTGATTCACATCCTTCACTAACTCTTTCCTCTCCTCATCTATATGGGTCAAACTCTCTATATAAAGCCTTTTAAGAGGATATGCCACCACATTATCATTTCCCGGATGATAAAGGGCACTCATATCATAATCCTTAAGAAGCTCCAACCACGTCCTTTGACGTAGATTTAGATCCTTTTGGGTAAACACTTGTTGTAGGCTTTTGTGGTTCGTAAACATATCACATGGACCCCGTACAAATAGTGTCTCTAAATCTTAAAGGAAAATACTACTGCTGCCAACTTGAGGTCAAGCCGTATAGTTCTTTTCATGGACTTTCAGCTTCATGGAAGCATAGGCAATAACCTTTCTGTGCTGCATTAATACACAACCAAGGCTAATCCTTGAGGAATCACAATATACCACAAACTCATCGGTACCCTCAGGTAGGGTCAACACTGGTGCTGAGGTGATTTGGGTTTTAAGCTCTTGAAAAGTCTTCTCACAAGCATCCAACCATTGAAACTTTACTCTCTTCTGAGTCAACTTAGTCAACAGTGCTGCAATGGATGAAAACCCTTCAACAAACCTCTGATAGTAACCAGCTAAACCCAAGAAACTCATGATATCTGAAGGACTCACTGGTCTAGGCCAATTCTTCACCGCTTCTATCTTTTGAGAGTCCATTTGTACACCCTCACTTGACACTACATGACCCAAAAATGCTACCGAGTTTAACCAAAACTCACATTTGCTGAACTTAGCATACAAATGACGATTCTTAAGAGTCTGTAGCACCACCCTTAAATGAGTGGCATGCTCCTCCTTGCTCCGAGAGTATATGAGAATATCATCTATGAACACAAGCATGAACATGTCCAAATATGGCTTGAACACCCTGTTCATCAAATCCATAAAAGTTGCAGGAGCATTCATTTATCCAAAAGACATAACTATAAACTCATAGTGACCATATTGAGTCCTGAAGGCTATCTTCGGGATGTTACTCTACCCGGATCCGAGGTCTATCTTTGAGAAACACTTGGCACCGTGAAGTTCTCCAAACAAGTCATCAATTCTGGGGAGAGGATACCTGTTCTTAATGGTGAACTTTTTCAATTGTCGAATATCCTTCCTTTGGACAAAGAGAACTGGTGCACCCCACAGGGATTTTCTTTGTTTATTGAAACCCTTGTCTAAAAGATCCTTCAACTACTCCTTCAACTCCTTTAGCTCAGCTGGAGACATTCGTTAAGGAGGAATAGGTATGGGCTACGTATTGAGAAAAAGGTCAATACCAAAATCGATCTCTCGTTTGGGAGGAATTCTTAGTAAATCGTCTAAAAACACTTCTGGATATTCGCACACTACAGGAACTAACTGGATAGTTGGGGTTTCGGATCTAGCATCCTTAGCCCTAACTAGATGATACAAGTAACCCTTAGAAATGATCTTTATGGCCTTAATATAGGAAATGAAGCGACCTACAGGCGCAACTGAACTACTCTTCTACTCTAGGACTGGCTCACCTTAAAAATGGAACTCTACCGCACAGGCTCTACAATTTACTAGGCATAACATGCATGTAGCCAATCCATGAAAAAAATAACATCAAAATCTATCATGGCTAGCTCTACTGAATCTGCTAATATTACTTTCTAAAGGACTATGACAGGACAGTTTCTATATACCCGTCGAGCTATAACTGAATCACCAAGGGGAGTAGACACTGAAAAGGGTTCTGATAGGATTTTGAGACTGACTCCAAAACTACTAGAAACATACGGCGTAATAAAAGATAAAGTGGCCCCTGGATCTAGAAATGCATATACATCAAGGTGGAATACTTGTATCATACCAGTGACAACATCTGGAGACAGCTCCTGCTCCTGGAGAGGTGCGAGGGCATAGAATCTATTCTAACACTAACCACCACCTGCACTAGTGGAGGCTCCCTGCCGAACTGAGCGTGCTGGTGGAGCTGTTGAGCTAGTGGCTGGGTCTCGACCTCTACTATGGCCCTGTCTAGTTGCTGGGCAATCTTTGAGCATATGTCCGGGATTCCCACACCCAAAACAAGCACCTATACCTGCTATGCACCGGCCAGTGTTCCGTGTCACATTCTAGAATACTAGGCTCCACAGATCTGCTCCCCTGACCTCAAGAGCCTGATGCTCGTCCCCTCTGGTTGTTCCTAGATCTGGATGGCGCACTTGCTGCTAACGGTGTTGGAGCTGATGATCTTTGGTGGGACTGCTGACGGTGCCCACCACCAGGTCTCTGTTAGAAGAATCCAGAGCTATCAGTCCTGGCCCTCTTGGCCTCTCTCTCCCGCTCACTCACCTATACCGCCTCTATATGCTGGGCATACAGAACTATCTATGAGAAGTCAATATCCTGATAAAGCATCAGGGTCTGGCAATATTTGAATAAATAGTCCGCTATCCTATGCATGAACCAACTCATCGAGCCCTCTAGTATGCCACCACCTCTAGTAAACTCTAGAGCATACTCCTGAATCATTATGTTTTCTGTCTCAAATTCACATATTCAGCTGTTTTGATCTCCCTCATCTCATGGGGAAAGAACAAATCCAAAAACGTGGTACGGAACTCATCCCAACCAATGGGACCTCCTCTGACTACTCTACCATCCTTCCACTGTCTGAACCAAATATGTGCAACCCTTTTCAACTGATAAGAGGCTAAGTCTGCGCACTCCTCCCCAGTCACCCCCATGATTTGGGTAATTTTCTAAATCTCATCAATAACCTCATGTCGATCCATGTCCACCTTCGATTCGAGAAACTCTAGAGGGTTCATCCTAAGAAAGTCCCGGACCCTTGCCGCTTCCACATTTGCATTTGGGGGACATGCGCTACCGCCTATTGGTTAACCTAAGAGGTCAAATCCTGTGCCAACATCTAGATTGTAGCCCTAAACTCTGTATGGGCCACTTGCTCGGGCACATGATTCCCAGGGGTTGGTAGGTCCTGCTGGTGCAAATCCCCACTGCCATTCTCATGGCCATTTCCGTTTCTATTTCTTCTTCCATTCACATGGCGAGGAGGCATGGTTCTATAAACGCGTATAACACGAGTTAGAAGGATAAAGATACACTTCATCTAATGACATTAATCATTAAAGAAGGGAACATTCCTAAAACATTTCTTAGCCTCTTCGTCATAAGTGTGGCGCGCTTCACAGCCATGAAAAGGACTCTACTTGACGCGGCTTTCAAGCACCCTAGGATACTTCAAAACCTAATGATCTGATACTAAGTTTGTCATGATCCGAACGTAGGCCCAAACTGAGACACGGGACAAAGAACCCTGAGAGGCTCCAAGTCAACCCATGGAATGAACATGAAATCTAAAGCTCAACATAATAATGTGGAAGTCTAACATATATAATAAAGTGAAAGTCTGAAAGTTTGATCACATCGAATATCTAAACACATAACAGCGATCTGAAACTGAAAACATATTATGTCTGATAAGCCTCTACATACTGACGAGTTGATGGCACAAGAACCCAACTAACTCACTAAAACTGAAATTGAAAATACTAAATACAAATGATAAAAGGGACCTCGAAGTATGAGGACTCACCAACTCAGGCTGAGACATGCTACTCTAAAGATCTCTCTAACGGTGCGGTTGAACCTAAATGTATAAGCCTGTATCGTGAGACAATACATCATAGAGTATGAGGTTAGTATGTGGAATGTACTGAGTATGCAAGGTAAGTAAAACCGCTAAGTAAGTAAAATCATAGATCATGCATATCATAAAATATTTCATCTTAAGAGTCTGAGAGTAGGGCTTGCATACTATTATCTGGAAACATGATTTAAACATAACTGATTATCATAACTGAATCGAATGACCTAAAGCTGAAACTGATTATTCATAAGAAAAACTATACATTTGGTCAAACCTGCTGAAAACATAATATCATGAATGATGAACATGCATAACTAAAATCATGAGTAATTGGGAGACTCATCATATAACCGACATTACCACGATAGAGCTTACGTAGTCCCGACTATTACAGTCAAGTGGGAAGAGTTGTCCAAAGCCTTACTAGGGCTAAGAACACTACCATGATATCGATATCAAGCTAAAGGCCTTTGGCTTAGGAGAAGCTCACAAGGGAGGTCCCAAATAATTTGATCATACCTATGTTGGCATGTAGTTTTGAGGCACAAGGTTGGCTGACCCTTAGCCTACTCGGTGCTACACACTACTCCAAATAATATGCATATGCTCTCCATTGTTTTTAAATGAAGCTGAATCATCATCTTGCGATGAAGCTGAATTATAATCATACATGCATAATCTGAAAACATAACATGAGGAGCCTTGGCTCAAACCATACCACAAGATGAAAAGAGTGGGAGTCTAGACTCCAAAATGCATATGGTAAGCTAATAACATGAACTTGACATAAATCATGAAACATACTTGATCACATGGGCATGCCCAAACTTAAACATACTTGAAATAAACTTTGACAGTCAAAATTTTGAATATAGACATAGGTAATTCGAAATCATACTTTCATCATGTATATCTCATCATGCTTGAAAACATAAATAATAATCTCAACCTTTCATGAACCTTCATAATTGGGCATCATAATTGTAATACTTTGAAAACATGAATTTGTAATTGAAAATATTATAAAACATGCACATGAATCATAATACAACATTACATACATTAATATATTATACCCATGATAGATACTTAGAGAATTCACAAGTTGAGTTAAAATCCCATAGATTCATCAACTAAAATTTTCATGAATTTGAGAAGGGATTTGGGCATGGGTGTGGATGAATACACCCATTCATAACCCTACATACCTAGGTACTTGTGATTTCTCAACCTTCTTGAATTCCCAAAGGAATTAGGAGAAGACTTGATGAGTTTCTAGGCTTGATCACCCTTAGGAACTTCTAGGGTTGCATTCATGGAGAGGGATAGGTTAAGAATGAGTTAAACACTCTTAAAACACTTATCTGATCTTAAAACGGCGTATTTTAGGTCTTAGGAACTTAGGAATTGCGGAAAATCCCTTAATAAATTCGCAGGAAAATACACATTGTTAGTCCCAACGAGTGACTAGATGACTCATTCCTGAGGGACGATTCGTTAAGTTTATTGCCCAAAATTTCCATCTTCAAACCGGATCCTAACCACAGCTGACTCCATGACTCTTTACCCTGACCATGAGTCGTGGCTTGTCTCGTGGTCAACCCCAAATTATGAAAACCAACCTACTCTCCCTTCACTCCATGAGTCACCTAACGACCTGTGGTGCACCTCAAGGTTCATTGGACGACTTGTCCTATGACCTAGTGCAGAAATTTCTATTTTCTCTGCTTCAACCCTCAGTTTTGATCTTAGGGATTTCGGAGGTATTACACCACCTGATTATGACTCGTACCTTTGGTCATACTAAGAGAGAATTTTCGGACTTTTTATGCTGAACATACTTTAAATCTCGAATCTAGTCTTAGAAAACTTTGAGGTGTTACATAAATAGAGAATAAACCAAAACTGAGTTCCTCAAACGATGAGGATTCACCAACTCTGAGCTGAATCTAGAGAAAGAGCAGCGGGGCTGAGATTGAATACTCGAACCTATATGATGAGATGATAAAGCATATAAAGTATGTCACCAGTACTTTGAATGTATTGAGTATGGAGGATAAGTAAAACATGAGAGTAAGGACAACATGCTAAAAATTCATGATCGTGATATAGTAATAAATATGAGTGATACATCATAAGTTGAAGTATAATAACCCAAGGTTTTCAAAACAACATCATGAAGCTTATTATATTTGAAATTACAAGTAAAACTTATGAAATGATCGATGGGTTAAAAATATAATGAAACATGATATCATTAATCTTGAACATGAAGAAACATGAAACATATGGAAAAGTGGGAGATTCTGATAACTGATATACTTCAAATGAGCCTCATGGAGACCAACCTATGCTCCGAGATAGGAGGGTGTCCATAGATTGCCTAGGGTAAGAACCATGAAGTCATGATATCACTCATGAGCCTATTAGGAAATGGAGATACTCTCAATTAGTGAGGACTCCTTAGTTAAGGGCAAGGGAGACACTCTTTATTAGAGAGGACCCCTTACCCTATAGTGAACATAGTTCTGAGACCCGGGTGCGCTGGAACCCCAGCCTACTCGGTATTAAATACTACTATCAAAACATACGCAATGCTCATAATCATACTTGAAATATGGGTTGGTTTTTCATGGACTAGTTTCAAAACATGATGAATTCATAAACTACTTGACATACGTGAACTAGCCATGAAAATAATGCTGAAGAGGCAGTCATCATACATAAGCTTGATATTTATGAGATTCATACATACTTGAGTAAATCATGTTAACTTGAAAATAGAGATTCATGAGATTTTTTCATAGAAATCAAGTAATCATAATTATAAAACATAAGTACAATCATGAGGGAATCAAATAAGAAATCATAGAGTTTTTGCATAAAAAAGGTTCTAACTTTAGAAATACATAAAAATCATAATTGGTGACTTGAAAGAATTGAATTAATGAAATTATACTTGAGATTGGGAATGAGGGTAGAAAAAGTCTCCTATTCATTATCCCTCATACCTGCCTCGAAGAGTCCTTGAAACTGGCTTGAGACCCAAGAGAATTGAAGAAGATGAGCCCTAGCTTCTCTAGAATCCTTGAGAGCATTTGATCTTTCAATCTATAGTATTAGGAGAGGAATGAGATTTTATGCTAATCTTGACCCTTAACTACCCTTCTTAGAAAATATAAAACAACCTGGATTAGGAGTTAAGGGCATAGGAAGGTACAAAAATAACCCTGGTGATTTGCATTAAAAATCTGCTTGTCCAGTCAGCACAGGTTGTATAACAGGTCATTGGTTGTCACCATGACTGGTTGTGACCAGTTATTACTTTTGGACCTAATTTTCACATATATGATCTTTTTCCTAGGGGTGCTCATAATGACCCAACATTACATACCACTAGTCGTCCTATGACTCGTGGTCAGTGGACCAGCATTGAGTTTTCTCTGAAATTCATCCAACAAACATATAGGATGGTCCATCCTTCGATACAACAGTTTGTAGTTTTAACCTATTGTTACTGAAATAATTTTGAATACTTTCTGAACCTCCTACAACGACCAGTCAATGTGAGCCATCTTTTGGTACAATGAGTCATCCTTTGACTCGTTCTATCTAGACCCTATTTGTAGATGGAAACAACAACTCATGACCATGAGTCATAACATCACACCATGAACTGTGGTAGGGGGTCATGGTCCAATAGCTAAACTACTGAGGCTTACCATGACTCACATGAAGGGTAGTTGGTGCATACCACGACTCATCACACGAGTCGTTCTGAGGAAAATGTAGATTTTTCTACTAGTTTCTACTCCAAGCCTAGGGTCTGAACTTATGGACTTTTGTGGTATTACATTATCTCTCTTTTGGGAACATTCATCCTCGAATGGAAACTAATAAAGCTGAAAAGATAGGGAAAGAGCTGCAGTCCTAATAAGCTAATAAAGATGAAAAGATAGTGAAAGAGGTGCAATCCCAATACTGAGTGCTATAGACTGAACGCTGATGGAGTGATTGACTCCAAACTAAATTACATAGAATGAACTGAATTCATAAACATACATGTATACTATGACATGAGAGGAGTTGAAGGACATGGAGAGAGTATTAAGTGGGAATCTAATAACTTATGTTGGAAGGGAAGAAGTGAGGGTACTTAGCCATCATATCTACTTCGGCTTCTCAAATAGCTCCATCTACAAGATGATTCCACTAAAGGACCTCACATAATCAACCTCCTTGTTCCTCAAATTTCGAACCTGACAGTCAAGAATCTCTGTCGGAACCTCTTCATAAGTGAGTCTATCCTTCACATCAATTCTCTTTATAGCTACAACTAAAGATAGATCACCAATGCACTTTTTCAACAAGGACATATGGAAAATGGATGCATTGGTACTAACTGTGGGAAACTCCAACTCAAAAGTCGCATTGCCAACACGTCTCAAAATCTTGTAAGAACCAATATAGCATGGACTGAGCTTCCTTTTCTTTCCAAACCTCATCATCCCCTTCATGGGTGACAGCTTCAGGAATAATCGATCATCAACTGCGAACTCAAGATCTTTCCTCCTCACATTTGCATTGGATTTCTGACAACGCTGAGCTAATTTTACCCTTTCTCTAATCAGTTGAACCTTCTCCATAGCCTCATGAACTAAACCTAGCCCTATCAACATAACCTTACCTACCTCAAATCATCAAATAAGTGATCTACATCTCCTCATATAAAGAGCCTCAAACGGAGACATCTAAATACTGGAGTAGTAACTATTATTGTAGGCAAACTCAATGAGAGGAAAGTGATTATCCCAATTACCCTTGAAATAAATCACACAAGCTCTTAACATGTCTTCTACGGTCTAAATAGTGCAGTCATCTTGACCATTTGTGTGTAGGTGAAAAGTTGTACTAAGCATAACTTGAGTACCAAGACCCATCTAAAACAATCTCCAAAACTATGAAGTGAACTCATTACCCTGTTAGAAATGATGGACAAAGGGAATCTATGCAACCTGAATAACTCCTCAATGTGAATTCTAGATTAATCCTCAGTTGAATCTTAACTGGCAAAAAATGTACTGACTTAGTCATCTGGTCTACAATCACCCATAGGGAATCATGCTATCAACGTGTACAAGGCAAACCAATAATGTAGTTTATGTTTACCTCTTCCCACTTCCAAGTAGGAATGCTAATATCCTGAATCACACCCCCAGGTCTTTGGTGCTCAAACATAACTTCTTGGCAATTTGGACACTTAGCCACAAATTCTGTAATATCCTTCTTCATGCCATTCTGCCAATAGACTTCACATAGATCACGGTACATCTTGGTATCACCTAGGTGGATATAGTTCTGAGAGTTGAGCCTCTCTCAATATCCTCTCTCTTAAGTCATCCACATCTAGAACACATAGTTGACCCTGATAGCGTAGTACACCATCTCCCCTTTAGGAGAAAACCTCCAATTTATGATTCCGAACTACTTTCTTTAAGTTAACGAAATAAGATCCTCATCTTGTTTTGCCTTAAATTCTCTCACCAATGAAGACTCTAAACCATTTTGAATAATAGCACGACCATCTTATAAGTCCATAAGAAGAACCCCTAAGCAAGAAAGCCTATGGACATCTCTATCCAACTCCTTCTTTCCAAGTTCCACATGAGCTACACTCCCCATGGACAATCTGCTAAGAGTATCACCCACTACATTGGCTTTCCTGGATGGTAAAGAACACTCATGTTGTAGTCTTTGAGAAGCTCAAGCCATCTCATTTGGCACAAATTCAGGCCCTTCTGACTAAACACATATTGAAGGCTCTTATGGTTCGTGAACACATCAATATGCACTCCATAAAAGTAGTGTCTCCAAATCTTCAAACCAAACACTACTACTGCTAACTCAAGGTCAGTGTCAGGTAATTCTTCTCATGAGTCTTAAGTTGTCTCAAAGAATAAGTGATGACCTTACCATGTTACATCAACATAGACCCGAGGCTAACTCTAGAGGAATCACAATACACCACAAAGCCATTGTTTCCCTTTGATAGGGTCAAAAGAGGTGCGGAAATAAGTTGAGCCTTTAGCTCCTAAAAGCTCTTATCACAAGCATTGGACCTATGAAATTTGTCCTTCTTTTGAGCTAACCTAGTCAAAGGTGAGGCAATGGATGAAATCCTTCTATAAACCTCCTGTAGTATCCAAGTAAATCCAAAAATCTTCTGATACCGGTGGAATTGACAGGTCTAGGCCAGTTCTTCACAACCTCAATATTTTGAGAGTCTACCTACACACCCTCACTAAACACAACATACACATAAAATGCAACTGACTTCGAGAAAAACACACACTTGCTAAACTTAGAAAATAGTTGATGGTCCTTAAGAGTTTGCAACACAATCCTCAAATGAGAAATATGATCCTCCTCACTTTGAGAGTACATAAGGATATCATTTATGAAGTCAATGACGAACATATCTAAATACTACTTGAATACCTTGTTGATCAAATCTATAAATGTTGCAAGAGCAATCATTAGTCCAAAAGACATAACTAAAAATTCACACTAACCATATCAAGTCCTGAAGATTACCTTCAAAATGTCACACTCCTAACTTTAGGCTAATGATAACCGGATCTGAGGTCTATCTTTAAAAAGAAACTAGCATTCTAAAAGTGATCGAACAAGTCCTCAATCTATGGGATGGGATACTTATTCTTGATTGTGACCTTGTTCAGTTGGCGGTAATTGATGCACATCCTAAGAGAACCATCTTTCTTCCACACAAAAAGGACTGGAGCACCCCATAGGGACTTACTAGACCTGATGAAACCCTTATTTAATAGATCCTTAAATTGTTCCTTTAACTAATTAAGCTCAGTTGAAGTCAATCTGTAAGGAGGGATGAATCATATAAGGGAGAAGGTCTATCCCAAAGTCAATCTCCCACTCGGGAGGGACTCCTGGTAGATCATCTGAGAACACCTCTAGGTACTCACTAAACAACTAGGACTGACTGAAGAGTCAGGGTTTCAGACATAGAATCCTTAACCCCAACTAAATGATACACGCAACCCTTCGAAATCATCTTCTTGGCCTTTAGGTAGGAGGCAAAGTGACTAATAGGCACTTATGAACTAGCCTTCCACTCTAGGACTAGTTCACCCAAAAATCAAAATTCTACTATTCGGGTTCTACATTTGACTGAAGTATAGCAAGAATACAATCAATTCATGCGAAAGCTAACATCAAAGTTGGTCATATCTAACTTTACTAGATTAGCTAAGGTAACTTACTGGAGAACTATAATAGAGTAATTAATGTATACCCTTCATGTTATGACTGACTCACCGAGAAGAGTAGAGACTGAAAAGGATTCTGAGAGGATTTTGGACTAACACTGAAATTAATAACAACATAGGGAGCCATAAAAGATAATATGGCCCGTAGATCTAGCAATGCATAAATATCAAAGTGGTAAACACGTAGCATACCCATAACCATATCTAGAGAGCTCTTGTACTTATGACATGATAAAAGTGCATAGAAACTGTTTTGGTGTTGTCCGCTACCTATATCGAATGATGCCCCTTACTGGGAGGGTGAGCTGTTGGAGTTGTTGAAGAGGTGGCTGGGTAACGACCTCTACCATCAACTTGTTTAAGGACAATATTGATTCTGTGATTAGGCTTTCCACACCTGAAGCAAGCATCTAACCCAATCAAGCACTCTCCAGGATGGTTCCTACCACACTTCTTGTAAGCTAGTAATGTGCGTCCTCTATACATGTTCCCCTGAGCCTTAAAGCCTGGTGCTCTACCCCTATAATCACCTCTAGTCCTGGATGGAATGCTAGATGATGATGGAGTTGGGGCTGATGACTTCTGATGGTACTGTAAGTGATTCCCACCACCTCTCTTCTGCTATGAGAACTCAAAGTTCCCTCTCATAGCCCTCTTGGTCTCCTTGTCCTTCTCCTTCAACTTCTCCTTCTCAGTCTACTAGGCATGAATCATGAGTCGAGAGATATCCATGTACCTGATAAACATAATAGTCCTATACTCCTTGACCACTAAGTCTAAGACTTCCAATACAAACTTGCTCATGTGAGCCCTCGGCTCGGCAAACTATCTCCGAAGAATACTTGGACAACTATGTGAATTTTAAAGCATACTCCTAAACCGTCATATTATTTTGCTTTAGGTTGATAAACTCTGCAACCTTTGCTTTCCTCATATCCTAGAGAAAGAACCTATCCAAGAAAGTTGTAATGAACTCATGCCAATCAACACGAGTTGCGCCTGCCCTAGGACCTTTCTTCCACTACATGTACCATACATGAGCTACCCCCTTTAGCTGATAGGAGGTCAAGTCTGCACTCTCCTCTCTGGTAATGCCCACAATCTGAGTGATTTTCTAGATCTCATTAATGAACTCTTATTGATCCTCGTCGACCTTAGAACCATGAAACTCTAGCAAGTTTATCATGCTAAAGTCTCGCACTCCATCCGCAGATTCACTCCCATTAGTTTTCACAGGTGCAACCGCCTGCCGGTTGACCTGGGGTGTCATGACTTGGGCCAACATCTGAAAGCAACCCTAAAATCTGCATGAGTCACCTACTCATTCAAAGAGTCAGTTGGAGCTGGTAGCGTTGGCTAATTCCCATTTCCATCGTCATTTCTTCTTTCGTTGCCTCATCGAGGAGGCATTTTCTGCAAACACATATAGAAAAAGTTAGAAGAATAAGAAAAGTTGAACTTCATCACACGATATATAATATGAAAGAAGGGAAGTTTCCCAAAATGTCTTATACTCTCTTCCTCATAAGTGTGTCGCATTTTACACCTATGAAATAGAATCTATTCAACAAGACTTTCAAATATCCTAGGACACACCTAAACCTAATAATCTAATTCTAAGTTTGTCACGACTCGAGCATAGATCCTAGACGCGACACGGGACCTAAAACCACGAATGGCTCCAAGCTAACCCATGGTACATGCATAACATAAGAATAAGAATACACTAAGTGAAACAATCATAAGATATGGCTCTGAGATATCATAAAACATAAAAGGAGACAACAAGTCAAAACCACTAAGCATCTATACATCATAGTTTAAAAATCCTCTAAAAATAAGATGAGATGAAGGGACAAGCCCCCAACTAGCTCTGCTAAGTCTGTAACTGAAATGACATAAATAGAGCATAAATCAAAACTAACATCCTCGGATGATGAGGACTCACCAACATTGAGCTGAATCTGGAGCAAGATGAATTTAGTAGCGAGGCTGAGATTGAAAATCTGAACCTATATCATGAAATTATATAGCATAAAAAGTATGCGATCGGTACTTTGAATGTACTGAGTATGGAGGATAAGGAAAACATGAGAGTAGGGACAACATGCGAAAATTTCATGATCATAATATAGTCAGAAATAAGCTAAAGTACAATGACCTAAGGTTTTCAAAACAACATCATGAAGCTTATTATTTTTGAAATCATAAGTAAAACTCATGAAACGATCAATGGATCAAAAGATACTATAAAATATGATATCATAAATCTTGAACATGAAGAAACATGAATCATGTAGAACAGTGGGTAGTTCATATAACCGACATACTTTAAATGAGCCTCATGGAGCCCAACCTGTACCCCTGGTTGGGAGGGTGTCTATACCTTACCAAGGGTAAGAATCGTGAAGTCGTGATATCACTCATGAGCCCATTAGGTAAGTGAGACACTTTTCAAATGGCGAGGACACCTTCCCAAAGGGCAAGGGAGACATTCTCTACTAGTGAGGACCCTTTACCTACTATGGCACATAGTTCTGAGACCTGGGTGCTTTGGAATCCTAGCCTACTCGATGTTAAATACTACTTCTAAAACATACATAGCTCTCATAATCATACTTTAAACATTAGTTGGTTTTGCATGGACTAGTTTAAGAACATGATAAATTCATAAACTGCTTGACATACGTGAACTAGTCATAAAAAAAATGCTGAAGATGCAGCCATGATACATAAGCTTGATATTTATGAAATTTATGCATACTTGAGTAAATCATGCTAACTTGAAAATATAGAGTTATGAGAGTTTTTCATAGAAATAATGTAACCATAATCATAAAACATAACTAGAATCATGAGAGAATCAAATCCATAAGAGATCAAAGAGTTTTTGCAAAAAAAGGGTCTAACCCTAAAAATTCATAAACATTGAAGGAATTGAATTCATGAAATTAGATTTGAGATTTTACATGAGGGTGAAATAAATCCCCCATTCATGATCCCCGTACCTGGCTTGAAGAGTTCTTGACACTAGCTTGAGCCAAGAGAATTGAAGAATATGAACCCTAGCTTCTTGAGAATCCTTGAGAGCTTTTGATCTTTTAATATATGGTGTTGGGTGAGGAATGAGAATCCAGGCTAAGCTTAACTCTTAAATACCCCTCTTAGAAAATCCAAAACAATCTAATCTAGGAGTTAAAAGTATAGAAAGATACAAAAATACCTCTAAGAATTTGCATTAGAAATCGACCCGTCCAGTCACCACGGGTCACATAACGGGTCATTGGTTGTCACCACAACTCACTGTGACCAGTCATTACTTCTGGACCCAATTTTCACTTCTTTGATTTTCCCCCTACAGGTGGACCAACCTTGCATCTTCTCTATACTTCATCTAACAGACATTTATGATGGTCCATCCTTCGATACAATGATTCGTTGCTTTCAGCCAGTTTTACTAAAATAACTTTGAACTTTTCCTGAACATCTTATAATGACGAGTCAGAATGGGCCATTGTTTGCTACAACGAGTCATCCTTTGACTCATTTTATCTGGACTCTATCTGTAGATGCAAACAACGACTCATGACCATGATTCGTACCATCACACCACAACTTGTGGTAGGGACTTGTTTTCCATGAGGTGAAACTATTGAGGCTTACCACAACTCATACGATTTGTGCATTTTCTTTCGCAAATAAAATTGTTCTCAATTGGAAATCTAAAGGGTCGTTGGTGCATACCATGACTCATCATATGAGTCGTTTCAAAGGGAAAATTTCATATTTTTCTCTTGGATTCAACTCCAAGGGCGGGGTTTGATCTTTGGGACTTTTAGGGTGTTACAAATAATAACTATCTGTTCTTTAATTTCACATTGACTAATTTAAACTTGACAATACACAACTTAAATTTTAAAAAAATATTTAGTTATATCAGTAATAATTATTAGTCGTACTTTGTTTAGCGTAGCTTAGTACTTTTAAAGTATGATCATTTTAATTATGATTCATTAATTAATAATATTTATTTTATGCAATTTTATTATCTTTTTTGTTGAATATTTTAGTACAACGTTAACACTCCTATCATATTTTATTTTATTTTCATAATTAAGAAATACCTTAAATAGTTGTATGTATATCTAGAATTAAAGAAATATTTCAAGTATAAGTTATATGTTTTATTATGAAGACTTATCGGAAAAAACCCCAACAAAACTGAAAAATTCAAAAAAATCAAAGAGGTTGAAAACCCCGAATTTAATTAGTTTGAATTGGTTTATAGGTTTAAAAATATGATATAATTGGTTTGATTTGATATTTAAAAAATTTGAACCAACCTTGACTATATACATCCCTAAACACTAGTATCTCTAAAGTGTTCCAAATAGGCTAGACATCCCTTCTCATGCATCTTCCTAGGCAGAAAAAGGATGATTTTTTTCACACACATGCACGCTTTAGTATTGAGACTTACAATAATTTGGGCACGATGGAATAAGCAAGCATACACAGTCATTTACAAGAATCAATTCCCAACTTTTATTATCTTACGATTACAAAGGACTCTCACCGAATTTGGGCAACACAATGATACTCTTTGCCTTAGCAAATTCTACCTAAAAATATAAATGCGCCAGCCGGCGATTACAAGGGGATGCTTGGCACATGTCGGCTATAAGAAATGGGGAAAACATTATACTAAGGCAAACACCGTTGAAAATAATTTATATGTCAAATTTCAAAATTGGCCAGAATTTGTCCATGTGCCACACACATATGTATTCCTTGTACATGTTGTGCACACCTATACAGCCGCATATTCCATGCACACTTAGCCGGCCTTTAGGAAACATAGCCTTTCTATACTTAGAATATTTTTCCATGGTCCTTTACTGCCTGCATGCCAATTTCCTACAAGCTTAGCCTTGCACCCGTCTAGCCTTGTAAATGCCACGAGACTAGTGAGTCATCCCTCGGCTTGCACGCCTTTAACTTAGGTACCATGCGCCTATCACCTACACCTATACTTAGTTCAAGACTTCCTTTCCAAGACTCAAGTGTCTTGCTACCGGTGATGTCATGCCACAAACATCCAATCATGTATATTTCTTTGAGTCCACAAAATTGCCGTGTCGAGGGCCATGCAAAAACCCTTAGCATGCCACTGCTGACATCGGTCAATTTCAAACTTGGGGGTCTAATAGACCAATCCCACTAGTTAAACTCGACGTCCTTATCAAGGTCATCTTAAGATAGTCCTCCAGCTGCTTCTTGAACTACCACAATTTTGAACTCTTCTCCCAAGTTGTGTTTGCCCTTGGACTTGCTTTTCGATGTATCAAGAATTTTATAGCCTATTTTACTTACTTATGCCTAGCAGGCGGATTGTCCAAAACCTTTTATCTCTCCTTCAAAGCGTATGCGTACGAGGAGGAGGAACCCTTTTCTTGTGTGCACACGATGGATCTCGTAATCTTCAAAATAAGGCTTTAAGCTAACATAAAATGTAAGTTGAATTTTTCAACCTTTCCACCATTTCAATTTGTAAGAAACTTCGTCTATCTTAACATGCCACCTAAAATGGGCCATAATATTTTGGAATCAATTCCCTATGCCTCTATTTACTCACAATTTTCAAAATGCACGGCATGAGTTTTAGAAGCACTTTGTTACCAACTTTAAATTCCAATGTATATGTTGATCAACATATTTCTTTATACGGTTACGGGCCTTGCACAAACTATCTTGTTCTTCTACAAGCATCTCATGTTTCCCTTACATAATGGTAAGTCGGTCATTTCCTTTGATGCATCTGCTTTGTGACATCAGTGGAATCAAGGGTTGTACGCCCAAGATTAACTGAATGGAATCATCTCGGTTGCTAAGTACTTGTACAAATTATATAAAAATTTGTGTTGTATCGATAAGTCTACCCAATTTCGTTGGCTCATTGTCCCAAAAGTGCCTTAAATATTCCTTTAATAAGTGATTAGCTCATTAAATCTAGCCATCTGTTTGAGGGTGATTGGCTATCAAAATTTTTAGATCAAACCCTATTATATTGAATAAAGTTGTTCAAACCCAGCACATGTAAGCTAGTAAATCTTGATCCTTTCCGAGTCGAGCCCTCTATTCTACACCACAGGAGGGGACACGTATGTGGAGTCACAAGTAACCCCAAGTCAACCCCTAGTCTATCATACACTGGAATTTTGTGTAAACATATAAATATATATAGAGGAAGCTTTTAGAATAATGAAATAAAACATAAATGAACATAAAGAGGAATCATGACGCTTAAAACATACGAACAAAACTACAAGTATGAAAACAAATCCAAGTGACGTAATAGAAAGCCAACTACAACTAATGAGCTACGGGACCCAAGCCTGACTAACTCCAAGTATAAATAGAAAGAAAATAGAACTAAAATAAATTATCTCCATCCTTGAAAGATGAGGACTCACCAATAGGGAAGCTTGAGTCTTTTAAGAAAGCGTCGAGATAAGCGGTAGGACTAAGATCCTACAATTGTTTCATAAAAATGATACCGCATAAAAGGTACGTGTCAGTACTTGGAATATACTAAGTAAGTGAGAAACCATACACAAGAAATGAAAAACTAAGCGCGAAGACATGCATGGACAACCTGAAGCTTACATGAAAGTGAATAATTTGCAATAGCGGATGGTCTAAAAGACCTGTTTGATGGTCAAGGACATGCCCTAAATCTGAGATGCTAATATGAAATACTATGTTGAGCAGGATCACGAAATGACCAATCGAGGCGAAATGAGTTGACTAGTGGGAGAATATATAACCGACATATAACCATGTGAGATAGAGTGGATCGCATACACCTATTGGTAGGACCCAATATACCTTGCCGGTATAAGAGGCATGAGCTTGAGTAATCAAAAGTCTAGGGCCATGAGGCAATAAGCTGTAACCTATGGTAAAATGTAGTTACAGGAACCTCGGTGCTTGTTGGAACACTAGGTCCACTCGGTGCTAAGATCCTACTCCCCTTTGGATAGTCCTAGGCAGAGCTATTAAGATGATAGCTCGAAACGGGCCCAAGACTAGTCAAGAATGGCTATTTGGAAGAACCCTGAGAGTCTTATCAAATCGGAGTGCATGCTTGGGTTTAAGGGCGAGTGGTACACCTTGGAAGCGTCGTATAGTCACAGGAACAAGCGTAATCGGAAAATTTGGGGTCCTAAGGTTGGTAAAAGCTTCTTATTTGAAAGTGTCATGACCACCTAAAGAACCACTAAAGCTGATACTAAGTCTAGTCCGATGGCGGGAGGCACTACTAACACCTTAAGAGTTCACGTAGTCAAGTTGATATCTTGACATTTCTAACTAACATTGGATATTCTAACATTTTATTTGAAATTGAGCCCGAGAATAATGCAGTAGTCTCAATACAACTAACCACATGGGAGTCCCAAAAATCGATAAAATCAAGAAAATTTTTGATATTTAAGCACTATTGCGAGATTTTAGTTTTGCATTGAAGATCACAGGGCTGGGATTTACTTCCCTATGGGATAAGCACCAATAAGTCACAAACTAGTGGAAAACATCTACAATTATCATAAAATTATTACACCCTAAGTAAATTCGCGTATTGTAGATGGCCTATTCGCATGTTGGTTAAGAGTTTTGAATGCCATACATGCTAGAAAAAGGCACGGGGAAAAGCCGGATAAGTGACCGTCAAACCATCACGGGAGGAGTGGGCCGAGCCCTCTGCGATAACTAGCGTGCCACGGAGGGAGGAGCCTCGCATTGGCGTCGTGTCACGGAGGCCTGTCCGGAGCCCAAGTATAAAAGCCTCCAACTTCGGTTTAAATTTTATAATTCATAACATTTCCAGAGAAGTCGAGGAAAAAACGAAGGACGACGATTCCATTGAAATTTCCTTCGATTCTGTAGTAAAATGCGGTCGAACTCAAATTAACTCCAGAATGCGAGGTATTAAGCGATAGGAGCATTCCTCTGATTTAGTTTTTGTGAAATTCGGACGGTGAATGCGTCGTGCTACGGAAGTTAAGGTAGACTGGAATTGCTCCAAATTAGTGTCAATATGCCCCTAGCCTAAAGTGAGTATTTCTCCCTTACGGATTTTCGAGAAATAGCGAGTTTCGATCGTTTTTCGATAAGCCAAAGTTTGGGCTATATATATGGCCAAGTGATATTTTCTTTCGGAAATATCGGCGTATTTAGTTTCTAATTGACATATATATGAATGCGGTTAGGAGAAATAGCAAAATGCGGCCGTGCTATACTAGTTAGACGGGAAATGCGAAGTGAAGGTATGTAAAGCTAGTTTCTTCGGCAAGTTAGTAATCCTAGTATAGAAAATAGCGTGAATTCTAGAGAAAGAATTCGAAATTAAAATTATTAAGTCAAGTATGAGTCCGACAAGCATGTTTTATGTTATTATGCTATATTCGGAATAAAAATCAGTAAATCGTATCGAAGACGGCCAAAAATTATTTCGAATACGGTTAGCTCGTGTAAAAGAATCGGTTATCTTTGAAAAAGAGATTGAGAATAGAATATCAAAAACATGGATAGTATTTTCGATTGAACATTCCTTGCCATACGTGATTATTGTTTGTTGAGACTTTGTTTGTGCTATGAGGCAACCCTTAGGCATTTTCCGCCGCCCTAGGTTATAAGCTGTGTCGACTCGCCCGCTAGGGTGAGGATACGTCACTCAAGTGGCATGCCATCCTTGATTGGACAAAGATGGGATGCGACATTCCCCATATAAAGCTGATCAACATAGCGGTATAGCTTGCCCTATCGAGCGCTTGCGCCCGGGGCGGAGCCACGGAATCTGGTCTGAGATCTGGTCGGTTTGATTACGAGGAGTCTTAGGACTCGAGACACGATTATAGTCGGAGGTCATAGCCGGTTGCCTTGGGGATTTGGAGGTGCTCGTAGTTACTAAATGCTAAAACCACAAACTTGATGAAAGACTAACCTTGACGTTAGTGCTAGAACTTTAAGCTTGATAGAAACTACAAAGCACATATAATAATATATGAAAATGGTATTCTAAATTCTCATTGCCTTACACCTCAATAATGGAAATGATGATAATTCATTATCGATTTAACATGTTTATAAATTGTTAATTGATAAATCAAGCCCAGATAATATATGACACCAGTTTACACCCACAAGTAAGTTTTATCATTTAACCAGTGCGTGCGTACGTATGTTGAGAGCTTTTAGTATGAAGGATGCAAAAATGGCTCAGGAAAAGGAGGTTATACGAGCACGGTATCGAACAAGAAAGAGGACGAAATGAGGCGGCGCAAGCCGCTGCCCACAGCGCCTGAGCGCGTGCATGCCTTCAGCTATCTTGGTGCTTTGGGTGGTGCACTGCTTTCCCCTGTCTTCGCCTCATATATATATAAAACCCCTTCATTCTTTGAAAATCATTCTAATATTTCCCCAAAATCATGGGAGCGATATGTGAGCGAAAATTTCAGTAATTTTCACCGAATTATGTTGCTAAACTCTGTCCAATGCAAATTCGTCTAGATAATGAGTTCTAGGCCTATAAGGAATGTCTGTGAGTTATTTCTTGTAAATTTACTCAAGGTATCGGAACCCGCGGTAAAAGTTGTAAATTGCTTCTAAATTGAGTCCTAAGTAGCTACAAGTGATAGGTAAGCATTTCTATGTAAGCTTTCGGTTGAACTAAATAGAGTTTGAATTGTAGTTATTGTCTTTGAAAGATAGTGTCATTTGGCAATTCCTAGCATTGAAATAGCCTTATTCTCTCGGCATAAAGGCTTTAGTGATGTGGAATTACGACGGGTTGAAAGCTGACCGGGTGAACGAAAGTAGGTGTTTTGCGGTATGTTAAGTCTAACTTCTTCGGCATGTTACTCTCGTTGTATAGTGATATGACCTATGCCATTTAAATAGATAATGATCATATATGTTGTGATTAGCTTCTATGAGACGTATTGAGATTATATCATAGTATCCCTCTTTGGGCAAGAGTATGTTAGGTGTGGCGCTGAGCATCATAGGGACTCCACGGTTCTTTTATTGCGTATTAGTGGGATTCGAATGCCCCTTTATTTATACCGTGCCAAGGCCTTAGAAGCTTGTGAGATGGTGTAGGGCCCTAGCATTGTGTTTTGACAACATAGGGCGCTGACTAGGCGACATAACTTTCAACAGCGCCTATATATATTAGTAAAGCTCGCCTAGAAGCCGTTGTTGGCATACCTTGACACCTCCCGGGGCGAGTGGGATAGGGTGGTCTTGCCGCCGAGTTAGTGGAACCGGGGTTGCCAAATGGCGAGCAAAAACTTGCCATATGATTAGCTCGTCGGTGCCCATTAGTTTCGGGCGGCAATGCTTGTCCTACTAGTCGGTCAGGAAACTACTCCAATCATTACAAGTCGGATAGACTAGTCGATGCCCTATGAAGGGAACCATGTTAGTAGTGAGGTTTGAGGCTAACGTCCCAGGCTACTCTTATAGTTGCCCAGTACTTGTATAGTGAAGGTCTAGGTACGGATATGCCTACATCGTGGCTATGAACCATCCATAGGAGCCCTATAAATCTGGAAAGTCTAAATGAAGGTCAAGGACTAAGGAGCGAATATAGAAAGTGTTACTTCCAAGATAAGAGTTATAGTAAGTTGTCATACTTGCTTCATAGATATAGTTTATGGATGTATACTATGATGCAGTTTCGGTTCTCATTCATGTAGTGATTTACTAGATACGGGTTATGGATAAGAAAACTTAAAAAATTAACTTACGCCCTCGTTGTTGTTTACTTTTAGTTCTTATCAGCTTCTATCTAGCTTCTATTATTGTCTTACATATTCGATATATAATGTGCGCGGCAACTCATGGGGCATTGCATGCTTTCTTGCAAGTTTAGATAGATAGGGCTTAGGACCCCCATTGTAGCTACTCGGGGTCGGTAGATCGATCGGCTCCTTTCATTCGGAGTTGCAAGGTAGTGAAAGTTTTATCTTTCTATTGTACAGTTTTGGGTAGGTTGGGGCCTGTCTCGACCTTTATTCCACTCTTAGGAGGCTTGGAGTACGGTTTTGGTTAGTTGGTTGTTTGCCGTGTAGGGCCTAGCCATGTATATTTTGCATGTTGGTTGTGTGGGACCTAGCTTAGCTAAGTTAGTTTGCAGCCTTGTGGCATTATAGTATGAATATGATGCCTCTTTTCCTTTTGTTATTGCTAGACATCATTGTGGCTTTGTTGGTCCACTTAGGATCCCTTATTTATTGTGTTTGTTGGGTTAGCTATTTTTTCTTTTTACGAGTTGGCTATGTCCTTGTTGGCCAAGGCTTTTACAATCGAGATATAGTTATTTGTTTTCTTGAGTGTAAGATGCTGGAAAGCATTAGAGGTGCATATGTCGGCCCGAGGTCAGCCCAAGTTCCATTGTGGCACTAGGTGTCGATCCACGCCTCCCAAGGTGGGGCGTGACAAACTTGAGTATCGAAGCGTCATATCCTAGGGAGTTTGCAAGTCGTGTCTAGTAGAGTCTTGTTTATAAATGCAAAGGTATTTTTCACATAATAAAATTAAAGGCTAGCTATCAAGCTAAATATTCACCAACAAAAACTTAACCTAAGCCCATAAAGCATCCATATATTTCACTATGCTTAAAATTACATGGGCTATTAATTATTAAATTAAATTGTCTTTCCCTCATAGAACTTAAAATTTATTTACCAATAATAAATATGTAAGAATGTTATAACAACATGTAACTAATCTAAAACACTATTTAAATACATTACGTTCGGAAATACAACTCTACTCAGTACAACCCCGTCCTGCTCACTAAGATTAGGCTCTTCGCTACAACGGTCTGTTGTAGAGAAACATGTAACCCATTGCCCGAAGTCTTACCTGGATAATAGTCACTCGACTTAGCTACACTTAGTCATTTCACCAACTATTCAAAACATCACATATCATCTTATTCTTCTAGAAACATAACATTTATTATAATATGACACATGAAATGCTACAAAATCACATACAATATAACCCATAACAATGACAGCACAATGCAATTTCTAACTTTCATTCACCTCCATAAAACATCAATACCTTGCAACTTTTTCATATTCAAATTACACATATATTTTCAAACATTAATTCAGCCAATTAGGATTATTCCATTTCACTTCTACACATTAATATAACAAACTATGGAATAGCATAAATAGTGAATATCGGGCACATGCCTCCATCATATCACTATGAATACTCTAGTGCTTAATCTTAGTGTACACACATGCCTAGAGGTCTTATTTCTTCCCTTGGTCATAACTTTGTGAGGACTCTAGAAATTCATGTACTATATTGTATAGTACCGGCTTCTACTCATATGCTCGTTCGGATTCTTTCCTGCGACACGAGCCATTTAATCCAACATTGCTCGCCCGATTGCTCCCTCGGGCACGAGCCTCTCATCTCGGGATATTCTTATTATCCTTAACCATTCTCACGGTAGTGATATCGTAGTCTAGTTCTTCATTATTACATTCAGGAGATCACAACTATCTCTCCCACTCATACATTCAACAGTTCATCATACATTCCATGACAATACAAGAACACATTAATAGTTCAACATAATTCCAGTGGTTCGAATTTGGCCACAACATATAAATTTATTTCAACGATCGATTTTTAACTAGAAATCATCATCACAAATAATGTCCATAGATAAAGCAACACATTATTATTCACAAAAATACAGATCATTATGTAAATTCTAACTTCTCTAAAACATAGCCTACCTCAAATTGGGAGGTTTAGATGGAAATCACTTTGCTAGAGCCTTTCCCTTTAGTTAACAATGAGGCAAATTAAACAAGAACATGAGATTCATTAGCCAACCACCCACAAAAGGATCTTATAAACTCAAACCCTTCCCTTTAGGAAAATTTTAAGAGTAAAACCCCAATTTCACCTAGTTGTAGGTCTCGTTCCGCATAAAACACATTTATTTAACAACTAAACCTTGGGAATGATCATTACCCCCTTTAAACTCATAATCAAACCATCCAATTAGTTCCTATGACCCATCCTAGACTATCAACCTAGGGATTGCTTGCTCATAAAATTACCATTAGAAGTTCTCCCTTGAATCCTAGTGTTTACATAATCCACCATAGAGGTAGGAATTCGAGACTTACCTTGAGAAGGAATTTCGAATTGTTATGGAGGAGAAAATTGCCTTCGGCCTTTGAACCTTTGTGTTTTAGAAGTATGGGGTATAACCCCAAAACTCCCACGTAAACCCACTTTCGATTCACAGCAAATGCCCTTTCAGTGATAAACTTTCCATTGCGGTAAACCGCTATGGGGGGGTCGGGAAAACTAAAAAGCGAGTCGAAATTACTTCCCCAATCCTTTATGAGGCTTAAAAACTCCCTCACAGTCACCCACAGTCTACTACGGAAGGAAGGAATTCTACCCTCTGGTGGTCCCACAAACAACTCTCCAAAATCAATCAACTTTCACTATATCACTCCATAATATCACTCCATAATACTTCTTCTATTCAAAGTCTAGCCCCCTTAGAGTGTTCTAGGTTTATTTCCCATCGTAATGACATATGGGTTGTTGTTACATCGGAATCACAATAAAAACATCACTTGTCCCGAGCGATCTACAAAAGGAAAGGATAAGAATATGCGGATTCCATAAAAAATTGAGGATATTTGATTCACATATTGGCCTCGATCTCCCCAGGTGTTTCCTATAACACCTGAAACTTTTCTAGACTAGACTCGAGACCACCATACAAAAAATCGAAGAAAATCAAAACAATACATTAGAGAAACTAAGACAATGAGTTGTGGTCAGCTCCAATGACTCGTTGTGTCAGTCATGGTCGGCAAGGTTTATTCCCTCAGAACTCACAAAGAAAAGGAATGACCGCGTTGTGAGAAATATTGAGTCATCCTTTCATTCATGGTTTCACTTTAAAAATCCTTTCTAGGACCCCTTTTGACTCAAACAACGAGTCATTGTTAGAAACAACGACCCGTTGTGAGAGTGGTTGGGTGAAAACCTAGAAATCCCCTTCTAGTGGCGAGTGGAAAGCGATGACACATTGTTTCCCACAATTGGTAGTTTTCATCACCCACGTCGTGTCAACTTAGAGCATTTCCCGAGGATATCCTTCAAGTGATCTATTAGTGCACACAATGAACGAGTTGGGTGCGACTAGCAGTCCGTTGTGTCACTCGTCATTAAACCCTCAGTTTCCTCTTACGGTAGCCACTAAAGGACACAGTGACCCGTTGGTTCATCCGATGAAGGCAGTAGCTGACCCCTTTGCTAGATTCGGTGTTTCTATTCCCAGCGGTGGGACTATGAGAGTCCCAAGAGTCGTGATCACAACCAATGCCTCGTTGAGTGACCCGTTGGGATCTGTTGGCAATTTTAAATTTTATTTGCAGGTTATTTTATAATTTCTAACTTGTGGTATGTTGTTAAACAATGTCATTTTAAGCATTATTTTAGAGATATTAGGGTGATTGAATGGTTTTCCCCTCATTCCCACGTTAACTCTCGGTAAAACGATCGTACTTCTTCTCTCAAACGGGAACTAGGTTTCCCTCATTAGTGCGAATTTTAAGCTTTTCTTTTTAGGAATTCTAAGCTAGGTATGTGGGAATTTAACAAGGAATAGTTCTTCCTTGTGTCTAGAAAATCTTCTCTATCTTATCTATCGGTTCTAGCCCTAAATTTCGAAGGTGAATAAATTATATGTCAGACTTCGTTATAGCATGTGGAATATTGTTTATGTTGGTTATTGTTAAATTTTCACTACCTAGTTATCGTGTTAATACTCATTCGTGTAATGATGGTTTTAGTAAGTAACTTGAACGCAATAAACTAGAAATTTTCTTGTTGGACTAGTTTTCCTTGTGGCAGATTTTAATAGTTGAATTTCCCATATTTCTAGAATATGTTGAGATTTGATTAGATGCTTGTTATTCCCGTGCTCAATTAATTATTAACATATTCGGTAGAAATTGAAATGTCGGTGATTAGTTTAACTATAGTTAGTTCTTGAGGTGTTAATATTTTCCAGTTATCGATATTAGACTCAATATCGGACATTAGTGGTTCTTAGGTGGTCATGACACTTTAAGATAAGCGGCTACGACCGGCCTTAGGACCCAGTTTAAATTATAGTTTGTTCTTTGAGGGTTATAACGCTTCCCGGATAAACGTAGACCGCGTCTTAGAACACCGATTATAGAATTGATCACGATGAGACTCTCGGTACTTCCAAATAGGTATTCTGACTTAGTCTTGGCCTCCGAGTTTCAAGCTATCGGCTTAGTAGTCGGAGTTAGGACTATTTAGTGGGAATTAGAACTTAGCCTTCCGAGTGGGTAGAGTTCAGGCACCCGGGTTCCTAGAGCGTATTGCCACTAGTAAGTTATATTTTATTGGCCTCATGGCCCTAGACTGTGATCACTGAGTTCATGCCTCTATGCCACGGCAAGGTCTATTAGTTCCTACCGATAGGGTGTATACTCGGACTCCATGTCTAGCCACGTGGTTGTCTTCGGTATAGACTCTCCCACTAGTAAGTTCGGTTCGGAGTCTCAAATTATTCCGGTTAAAACAATTCTAGACTACTCAGTTGGATCGATTCAGTACAATATTTCAGATTAGTATCTCCAAATTTAGGGCATGTCTTTGTGATTAGACAAGTCATTTTGACCATCTCGGTATATCACGGTTTATTCAGTTTCGGCATTTAGTTGGTCATTGCATGTCTTCCCAGTTCAATTATCTATTTCTTCATGTTATAGTTTCTCCTACTTACTCGAGGTACCTTCAAAGAAATCTTGACATATACCTTTATGTTGTATGTTTTGTAATGATACAGCGCCCAGGTTCTCAGACTCGGCACCGTTAGTCGGATCTATCTTAGAAGTTCAATTGCATCATTGGTGAGTCCTCATCTTTCGAGGACCAAAATTATTTCTTTTCGATTAGACTTAGAGTAATTTGGGGCTTGTCGGCAACCATCATATAGATGGCTTTCATACATAGACATAGATTCATATTTTTCAGCTTTGTTTTAGTTGTTTTAAAGTTTATGATTTAGTTCTTCGTCATAAATATGTTATTTTATTATTTGAAGCTTCCACTATGTTTTTACTCGAAATTTGATGTTATGATAGATCTTTGGATTGACTTAGGGTTACTTGTGGCTCCAAATGCAGTGTCCCCCTCCAGGCCATAGCCTTAGGGCATGACACTTCCTCTATAGGAAAGATTCTTCCACTTGAACCTTTAGCATCGAATTCTCTTTTGATCTCATCTTACGGGCCTCCTAGCCAAATATCGCCCTTTGTCTCACCTCATAGGACAAGTTCTCATCTAGTAACACGGAGTCCCATTTGATGATGTATGATCCGTCCCCATGGTATTTCTTCAACATAGAAACATGGAAGGTTGGATGCACCCAGCCCCGTACTGGCAGAAATGTACGGCTCATAAGCTACTTGGCCCACGTCTAAGTATTTAAAAAAACGGTCAATGTACCTCGGGGTAAGCTTACACTTCTGGGAACCTCATTACCCCTTTCATAGGAATATCTTGAAAGACTTTCTCTCCTCTATAAACTCCATATCTCACCTTCTTGTATGCATACAATTTTATCTATTTTAAACGCCACGAGACATTCTTGGATTACCTAAACGTTTTCCAAGGATTCCTTGATATATCGTGTCCCAAGGTCTTACCTCAAATGCATCAAATAGTCCAATTGGAGACGCATTTCCTTAGTACGGAGCTTAAATGGCGTCATGTCAATGCTCGGGTGATAGCTATTACAATAAGAAAACTTTTTCAAGAGGTAAGAATTTATCCTAATGGTCCCCAAGATCTATAAAAAAGGCCCGATAATGTCCTATAATACCTGAATGTACCTTTCTAATTGTCATTCTATCTAAAGATGGAAGGTTGTGCTCAAATCAACGGTGCCTAACTCTTCTTGCAAGTTCTCCAAAAATGAAAGTGGTGAGTACCCTTATCAAATGCAATTGACACTAGAACCCATGAAATCAGATCAACACCCTTCACATACGGCTTGGCCAGCCTCTCGGCATTTTAAGTCACTTGGATAGGCAAAAGTGAGCGGACAGTCCCAATTTATCCCATAATGACCCAAATGGAGTCAAACTTTCCCAATATCTCGGGAAGACCAACTATGAAGTCCATCTCTATTTTCTCCCATTTCCACTCAGTGATAGGCATCCTACGAAGTACTCCCCAGGGCTTTTGGTGCTTGTACTTCACTTGTTGACAATTCAAACAACTGCGCGACATATTGACAATGTCTCTCTTCATTCTACCCACCAATGGATTTCCACTTCAAGTCATTGTACATTTTGTTAACTCCGGGATGAATGGGTACCTCGAGTTGTGAGCTTCTTCGGGAAGTCTTAATTGGCTCACCAGCAGAGGGAACACACATGCGTCCCTTTATTCTCGGGACCTCTACGCCATGTACTTGCTTCCTTAGCTTCTTCCCCTAGAACTTTATCTTAGATCCTACCCAACTTCTCATCCTCCAAATTATACGGCCTTTATTCCTCTAACAACGATTACTTAGCCTCCATGCTAGCTAGTATCCTACCTATTTTCTCAAAGAGTCTCATCAAGCATTTGCAGCGTATGAACTTGTCTAGCCATCGGTCGATCGAGTTGCTTCTAGGTAAGATAGACTACCCATATACTACTTTCGACTCAACACATACGCACCACATTAGCCTTCCTTGGGTGATACGGGATGGTGACGTCATAATCCTTGAGCATATCTATCCATCTCCTCTTTTGCCTCAAATGGAGATCCTTACGAGAAACACATATTGGAGGTTGCGATGGTTCGTGATTACCTTATATGAGCCCGTTACCCGGTAGTGCCTCAGTTACATGTTGAACACCACCGCTACTAGCTTCGAGGTCATGTGGCTAGGATAATTCTTCTCATGCACACCTTCAAGCTGTCTTAAGGCACCGTAATGATCTTCCTTCCTGCATTAACATAACACGCAGCCTAGGCCAGGCGAGGCATCATAATAAATAAAAATCATTACCTTCCCTTAGATAATTCTAGGATAGGTGCCTTGGTTAGCAAGGTCTTACGAGCTTCTAAGGAAATTCTCTTCACATTCCTTAGATAACTGGGAATGGTATATCTTTACGAGTCAATGCGGTCCCATCTTGAGGCAATGGATGCAAACCCCTCATCATTGTGGTAGTTTGGTCGGCCCACAAAACCCTAAATTTCTATCGCGGTAGTTGTCCTAGCCCGGTTTTGACCGCCTCCTGTACCTTTTGAGGATCAACTTTGATTCCCTCTTTGAAGACTCCACGTGCCTAAACACGCATCCAATAAACTCACACTTAGTGAATTTGGCATGCAACTACTTCTCCTTCGGCAACCTCAACACGATTCTCAAATGATTCTCCACGCTCCTTTTGGTTTTAGAGTGCACAGATATTATTAATAAAAATGATAACACTAAAAATTACACTCCTCATTTAGAGATAATTTAAGAGATCATACTATAAAAAACAAATAACATAGAGTGTCGGGGTTGAATCCCACAAGAACTAGAGAATGATCTATACAAGCGTTGTTTAGTAGATTGAATTTTTCGCATCCAACGATGAAAATGTAAACGTAAGTGCAAAGTGAATGCGGTGATATTATGGACTCTAAAAATCAGCTAATCAAGAGAGCAAGATAGCCAAGGTAGGAAACAATAATGAGCAAAGTCTAGAGTTATGGGGTACATGGGATTTCAATCAAATTGGAATTTCTTGACATTCAGTTATTGCTTATATGTGTAAATGACTTTGGAAAAAGATGAATCCCGATGTTTTTCAACCACTTGGGCTCCTTATCCTCGAGTCCTTTCAAATCTCAAGGTACAATTAAACTATTCCAATATGGTTTGGATTGAGGGCTGAGCTGGCTCTAACCAACAACCTCTAATGAATTATGATTATGGGTTTTGGCTATTTCTAGCCCAACCCACATAATGAAATCTAATCCTATTAAATTCTCCTCCATTACTTATTCTTCTTTCTCAAGCTATCAAGTAAGAAAATAATGCCCATATTTGCAACTATGAGCAATCAACTATAATTTGAGGAGAATTCAATAGATCTACACTAATTAAGTAACAAGAAGAAATCTATTGCAATCAAATTAACGTCCATCATCACACACCTCTAGATATAGATTGTAGCTACTCGTAATTGAAAAACACAGAGCATATTTATCAAATAAACTCAATAATTTCATCATTTGGAGTAAGCACAATCAAACTCGAAAATATTTTTACAATGGTGGTTATACCTTACTAAAGAAGATGAAGATGAAAACGCAATATTAAAAAATTTCTTTGTTCTCCGATGGAAGTTCTTTTTCTCTCAAAAATGGGAATATTCAATGATATGTTCAAAGTACTTTCTAGAATATATGAAAAAGTAGGTCATAACATTCTCATCTTTTCGGTTCTAGACATTTTTTTTTTTTCCCCTTTTCGGCGTCTTTCACTTGCGATAGAATCATCAATTAGCCGAGATGCTATCTGCGAGCTGCAGTTTCTTCCCTCTATGATCTATTGAAGTTCTAGAGACTTTCAATGATGCCTTCGATGGTTTCTTTGGTAACCATCAAGTGAGCCACTTAGGTTGATTTTATTACTTGTACGGCCAAGTACAGCACCTTTTGGCTATGGAACAGTGGATCACCGATTGCATTCATGGTTTGCAGGTTGTAGTTGTTCATCACACTAGTGGTTCCACACCTTAGTTGACCGTCTTTTCTTGGTTTCTCGGTGATGCTGCTGGTTTTCACCTAAATCTCATCCTTTTCACTCAATTTTATGCTCTTCTCTTCAAATCAGAGTACTGCACATCCAAAGGAAAAAAAGGGCATAAGAATTCACTAAAAGACTTTAAAGCTAAGTTAAAGTTTATGTAGAGCCTAATGAGTTGGTAAATTACCAACTCATCAACTGAGCTAAAATTAGCGGCCTCCGTGTCTGATTCTTATCAATTGAGTAAAGAGATAGTATGTCAATCCACAAGAGTTTATTGTATCAAAGATAAGCAATCTATAACAGCCCCAAAATGCTCACCATCTTGATCTCGGGCAAAATAGGATGCCCGATTAATGGCTTGTAACTTAGTTTAGTCTTGTTTAGCTAAGTAATTTATTCATTTTCATGTGATTTTATATAAATGTGAATATATGTGCTAACCAACATGATTAGTCCTTGTTTTGTAGGTTTCAATGATTTCCGAACTAATTTATAAGTTGGTGATGTAAGAGGAGCGAGTCAGGGGCAATGGGTGAAAGTCGGCAAAGTACGCCATGGCGAGGCACAGGCGCACCCGGGTAGCGTGCCACGTAAGGTGTGTCGCGCCCGGCGCGTGCCACTCCTATGCCGGGCATGCGAGCGAGATCAGCGGGCGGGCGAGGGCTCCAGCACGCCGCAACGTGCCACGCCGTGCTAGCTCTGCCGACAAAGTCTGCTTATGTGCCCAAAACGGCGTGACCTGTGCACCAACGCGGCAAGGGGTACGCGGTCAATTTTGGTGATTTCTAGAGAGCCTCACGTTACTTCCGTGTCACGGAGCGGTGCTCCGCGATACACTTCGTGACATGGAGCCGTTCCACGATAGGCTAAATTGTGCACATTTTTCATTTACTATAGATAGGTCCCTTAGCTCCTAAATCAAATTTTCGCGATTTTATTAGGAAAACTACCTAGGAGTGAAGGGAGAGTGGGAGAACTTATCTAGGGTTTGTCAAATACCCTTCTCATCTACCAATTTGTGTAAGTATATTAATTTAGTAGTAGTTTCTTGTAGTTTTACGAACATGAATGGCTAGAACCCTTCCTCTAGAGTTGAAGCCATGAATGATGAATATAGTTTTTATGAAATTGTTTTGGAATTAAGTTATTGATTGTTGTTTTTGTCTTGCATTCTGGATTGTTGGTTGATTTTATGATTGATTACCATGAAAACATATACGTTAGCTTGGGCATATGCTTGAGAAAGCATTTACCTAGATCGGGACATGAGAATGTAAGGAGCATGTTTGTACCTCACGATATAATTTCGTGTTAGGATAGAAATATACCTAACACCTTGCATGGTTGATAAACGGGGTATTTAGAGACCAACTTAGGATTATCCACATCACTACTCGAAGAAATAGTTGTGAGGCTAAGTTGAGTTAAATGATTAGGCAGACGAAGTCCTAATCTTCACGTAAACCACAACATAATTGATTGCCACGAACTAGAATTAGCATCCTCGCTCACAATGATGCGGTGAGGCTAGTTTATGCATTTAGAGCTCGAAAGGAACCATGAACATGCAATTCTAATTATGTGAGACGAAAATCAATAGTTTCATACATAAATCATTGCAAATCGTAGGATCGCATGATTATTGGTTTTGCTCTATATTGCTCCTAGTGTGAATTTAGAATATTTCGTTGACCAAAACTAGACTTAATTAATCTCCCTCAAAAACTTTTATAACCAACATTTTCGGTATTTAAGATCACACTTGAAATGGATAATTAGAGGAATGGGTCCATTCCCTGTGGGTTCGACATTCCAGTTCTTAAAAAGAGTTACTATATTACTTATGCATACGTACACTTGCGGTATCTTGTGAATCGGGCGTACGTCAAGTTTTGGCGCCGTTATTAGGGGGACTCGGAAAAGTTTTGATAATTTATCTATTTTGTGATTTTTAAAATTTCCTTAAGTGTTGAGAAACTTGGTGTAGTCGACTTATTGCAAGTGACGAGGTTGTCACCGAAGTAGTTAGAAATAGAGAGCTTTTTGGAACCGTTGCTTGAACACGAGCGTCAAATCCATTTGCAAGGAGAGTAGCTCTAGAGCAAAAGTTGAAGAGACTTCAAGAAAAGGTACAACAACAACCACCCACAGGACAAGCACAATTGTCATCGAAACGTAAAATGGACCGATTCCTTGAAGTGGCAATCCTACTAGTGACAAATGTGACCTCTAGTATCCGTAAGCCGGAGCCTGGAGAGGGAACTTTGAGCTTAAACGAGAACATGGTGCAGGCTGTTACATTCTAGTGGTCAATTCACTAGAATGGCACATGAGACCATGGCGACAACTTACAGGCTTTAGTCATTGTACGTTTCCCCACCAGGCGTGTCCACGAGATTATATCCGATTGACCCTCTTTCCATTTTCATTGTTGGGAGAGGCGAAAAAGTGGTTGAAGGATGAGCCACCGGGCTCCATAACTTGTGGGTAAGCTTGCCTAGAAGTTCCTTATCAAATTCTCCTTCGAGCGGGAGGCGCAAAGGTGCAGTAAAATACTTTCCAGTTTTAGCCCGAAGCACGATGAGAACTTATATATGGCTTGGGAAAGATTCAAGTCATTGTTGAGAAATATTTGCCTCCATCACCGGCAATCAAATAGAGTCTTTGGCTCATACCTTTGTAGAAGTCTAGACCCACACACAAAAATATTACTAGACTATGAGGGTGGGCAAGCCTTGGAGAAGACATATGATGAGTTGTACACTTTGTTAGCAATTGCATAAGGAAATCCCAGTGGCACAGTGAGTCATCAAGAGGGCGGGGAAGAGATCGGAGTTGATAGAGGTTGATGGAATGGGCCTTGTGCTGAAATTTAACCCCGTTCCAACATGGGGATGATGACTCAGTTCAATAAGCGAGTATGAACCAACTGCCTGAGGGCCGGTGAATGCAGTTCAACAATCTGATTGGTGTGTTTGTGGCAATGCGGGCACGATGCGAATCTTGTGGAGGCCAATTCGGAATCGAGTCAATTTTTTGGTAATGTGCATAGGAATTAGAATTTTGGAAACAACTCCAAGAATTAGCGAGGCCACCGAATTTTTCTTGGGGTGGAAACCAAAAGCAAGGGTATCGGCACCCTCAACCTTGCGTGGCATATCGGTAGAATAGGCGAATGATGGGCAAGTTAGCAGCGGCATTGAGAAACTTGCATAAAATTGGGGCCTAGAATTAGTTAGCGGAAAATCGGCGAGGATGGCAAGACTTAATGAGATATTAGCCACCGCAATCTTGAAAAACAAGTACGGTCGGATAGCGGCTGCTCGAATGAGGTGCGGGGATTACAACGGCCATGAGATCCTAACCCCCGGCGGATCAATGCCATCGGTCTTAGAAGCGGAAAGCAATTAGGCGATGTAGTGCCCAAGTGAGAAAGGAGGTGCGAGAATTTGGAGTTGGTTAGACGAGGACCATCCCTGGAAACCTTGGAGAAAATCGAGTGCTAGGAAACAAAATGCGCAACCTTCATTTCAGCCCGGCTAAAGACCACCACCACCATTCCCTCAAAAATTCGAAAGAAGCGAGGAGAGAATGTTTCAAAAGTTCTTTGAGAATTTCAGGAACTTCACATAAATTTGCCTCTTATTGATGTCTTGCAGGGAATGCCCACGTATACTAAATACTTGAAGGGCGTGATGGCAAACAAAGTTAGATTGGGGATGTCAGTGTACTTGGCTAGGGTGCAGTCACAAGGTATTGAGCAAAATACGAAAAGCTCCAGCGAACCCCAGGTTTTGCCCTCCCCATACAAATTGTTGAGGTGCTACGAGCTTTGTGATTTAGGGGCGGCGGTTAATCTGTGCCCCTATCCTTATTCCAACACCTGGGGTTGGAAAAATCGGCCCAGGCAAGGTTGATGCTACTTGTTGGTGACAAGTCGCAGTGATTTTTGATAGAATAATGAGAACATTCTCATCAAAGTAGGTAAAGTTTATTATACTTGCTAATTTTATTGTTTTAGATTTTGGGTTGATGACGGTACCCCGATCTTGGGACGGCCATTATTGGCCCTTAGGAGGAGCGGTGATTGACTTGAAAGCGGGGACCACGAAAATGAGGGTTGAGGATGAAGAAAGAACTCTTCTAAGTGTTTACAAGAACATAACCCGTCACAATACACCACGAAACCTTTGTCAAGTTAGTGTGTTATCATAGGATGGGTGTGGGGTGGAGGATTCCCGCAGTGCACGGTGACCAAGGCAACGTCAGTGTTCAGCCGAGGAGTCGTAGAGGGCTTCAAATTGAAGAAGTTGGAGAAAGGAGGAGCGAGTGGAGGTTGTTTCCTCACAACGGCAAAAGAAAAGGAGATGGTTCTCGAAGAGAACCTAGGTATGAGGAGGTCACGAAAGGACGGTCCACGTACGTGCCACGACGCAAATAAGCGCTTCTTGTAGAGGAAACCCAAAGGTACCTCGGGTACAATTTGTTAATTTTGATTTTTGTGTTGATTTTATTTATTTTCATTTTTTGTTTGTGTTTTTGGTGGAAAGTTAAGCCTGAGATGGAGGGAAGTCGATGCGAAGTGGAAGCTAAGGAGCATGGAATAGAAGAAGTGTGGGGTCGAACACCCACCTGCGAAATCTTGAAGGAAAGCATGCTTTTAGCTAGCATAGAGGCTCGGGGAGTATTTCTCATCCTTTGAATGTTAATTTGATGCTATGAGGACATAGCATGATTTAAGTGTGGGGTGAAAATTTTCAAATTTTTGTGCTTAACAAATTCTTGGTGAATATAATGCTTTTGTGAAAAATTGGAAAATTTTGGTGAGTCAAGCATGAATTCATCACCCGTTGGTTTTCTTTTAGGTTCTTTTAAACGAGGGGGTCTTCAGGCAGAAGAATAAAAAAAATTCTTTCCTTTTACATGTATAATGTTGATTATAGTTAGGGAGCGGCTTTCCAACGATGGATGGATGACAACCGTCTTGAGGAAAGGTAGTCAATAGGTTGGGTTTGAACCCATAGCTAAATTGATGTTTGATGTTCTTGTTATGTGCTATAAATGATTGTAAGATGCAAGTATGTTCGGTGTTGAAGCATGAAAGTGTATAACTTTTTGTGAGACACTTAGGCTCTTCAATTTGACTCAATATAATTGAAGCTTAATTCTGAATTCTTGTGATTAGCTGAGTAAGAGTCTGTTGAATGTGTCTTGAATTGAGCATGTACCATGAGTGTAAGGTTTTTGAGTATTATGTGCTATTGTGTATTGTATGAACATGCGGTGTGTTTATAACCTGCGAAATGAAGGATGTGAAGTGTCGGAAATGATTTAGGCGGTTCTTTGAATGAACCAAATTTTTATCCCTCATTTTACCTACCTTGAAAAATTAATCCTAGTTAGCCCTGTTGAGCCTTGAGCCTATTCTTTGTCGTACAACATAAGCAATCCTTTTATTTCATTAGCCTTGAATTTGATCAAAAGCTCCTAAGCACTTAAGAAGAAAAATGCGAAGAGTAAAGGAGTGAGAAAAATGAAAAGAAGGAAAAGTAGCGATTGTAAAAGTTGAAAAGATCAAAGATTGCACTTAATTTGAAAATGGTTGAGTTTTAATAAGGAGTAAGAAAATAAATTAATGAAAAGTATTTATAGAACTCCTTACTAAATAGCTAAAAGTGCCGAAAGAAAGGGGGAACATAAGAGGAAAAAGAAGGCTGAAGAAAAGGAGAAAAGGTGAAGTAAGGGAAGGAAGTTCGTAATGAGGGCATGATGTGTTAAGCTCTTAGGGAAGATAACCAGAGTTACTATTACTGGCCATAATAGTACCTACACATCCCTTAGCTACATTACAACCTAAAAAGTCCTATTTGATCTTACCCTCATCGTCCTCAAAGTAGTGGAGTAAAACACTAGGGCAAGCATGGGTCATTACATGATGCATGTAGATTCTTTGTGAGTGGCGTAATTCTATTCATGTACCCACACATGTTGTGATTTAAAAACTATTTTTGCGTGTGAAAATGGGTAACTCTCTTTCCGTGAGGGCACATATTGAATGAAGGATATAATTCATGTGGGATTTCTTAATCTTAAATTTTTAAAAAATTAAAAAAGGAAATAATGATGTGATTATTTAAAAGTTGAAATATTTTTATTTTATTTCAATGATCAAATCGTGCATGCTCTATTTTTAGCTTGTTTTCTTAAATAATCATTATAGTAAATGTAGCTTGGTATCTTGCTAAATTAGTTATGTGAGTCTCTATATGCATGAGGTGTAAAGGTTGTTGAGGGCGAACAAGACTTTAAGTGTGGGGTTGTGATCTCGGGCAAAATAGCATGCACAGTGGCAACTTGATAACTTAGTTTAGTCTTGTTTAGCTAAGTAATTGTATACATTTCATGTGATTTTATATAAATGTGAATATATGTGCTAACCAACATGATTAGTCCTTGTTTGTAGGTTTCAATGATTTCGAGGGCTGAGCATAAGTTGGTGAAGTAGAGGAATGGAGTCGGGAGAAATGGGCGAGAGTCGACGAGTAGGCATGGCAAGGCGGCGGGTGCTAGGCAGCATCATGTTTGTGCGTGTGCCGCACCAGTGCCGTTCCATGCCTATGCTAGGCATGCGGAATCTTGCGGCGGGAAGGTAGGCTCCGGCGCGCTGGCAACGTGCCCTGCAGTGCCCAGGCTCCGCGACGAGTTGCCAACGCGCGCTTCCCAAGCGGCGTGACACGTGCCAACGCGGCAAGGGGCTGCCCGGGATCGATTTTTAGTGATTTCGAGAGAGCCTCCGCGTTACCTCCGTGTCACGCGGAGGCGGAGTGCTCAGCGATACTGCGTGACACGGAGCCGTTCCACGACAGGCTAAATTGTGCGCGTTTTCCATTTGCTATAAATAGGTCCCTTAGCTCCTAAATCAATTTGTCACGATTTTATTAAAACTATAGGAGAGAAGGGAGAAGTGGGAGAACTCAGCTAGCGTTTGTCAAATTCCCTTCTCATCTACCAATTTATTGTAAGTATGTTAATTTTTCTTGTTGTTTTCCGAACATGAATGCCTAGAACCCTTCCTCTAGGGTTGAAGCATGAATGATGATTGTGGTTTTATCAAATTGTTTTGGAATTAAGTTATTGATTGTTGTTTTTGTCTTGCATACTAGATTGTTGGTTGTTTTTATGATTGATCACCATGAAAAAATATATGTTAGCTTGGGCATATGCTTGAGAAAGCATTTACCTAGAGTCGAGACATGAGAATGTAAGGAGTGTTTGGCAATATAATATAATTTAAAATTGTTAGGATAGAAATATACCTAACACCTTGAGTTGATAAACGGGGTATTTAGAGGCCCAGGCTTAGGATTATCCACATCACCACTCGAAGAAGTAGTTGTGAGGCTTGAGGTGAGTTAAATGATTAGACGCACGAAAGTCCTAATCATTCACACGTATCATTTCCACGTAAACCACAACATAATTGATTGCCCACGAACTAGAATTAGCATCCTCGCTCACAATGATGTAGTGAGGCTAGTTTGTCGTGTTTAGAGGTTCGAAAGACCATAAACATGCAATTCTAATTATGTGAGACGATAATCGATAGTTTCATGCTTAAACCATTGCAAATCGTAGGATCGCATGATTATCTGGTTTTAACTCTATGTTGCTCCTAGAGTGAATTCAGAATATTTCGTTGACCAAAACTAGACTTAATTAATCTCCCTCGAAAACTTTTATAACCAACATTTTCGGTATTTAAGATAACACTTGAAATGGATAGTTAGAGGAATGGGTCCAGTCCCTGTGGGTTCGACATTCTGGTTCTTAAAAAGAGCCACTATATTACTTGCACGACCAGTACACTAGCGGTATGCGCGAATCGGGCATCGTCACATCTCACAGAAAAAAAGAAGCAATTTCCCCCATAAAAATGTGGAAAAGTTTCAAGAGGCAACCAAAATTCATAGGCATGATTTACAAATTCTTTCATTTTGCAAAACAAGGACATAGTTTATCCAATCAAATACACATAGCATCTCAAATCATAACCACTTCACATTGAAAGTTTTCCTTGGTGCTCATATTGCTCATGCCTCAGTCACACCTTTACTTTAATGCAAGTATGCCTGATGCCACTCACTACAAGAGAGAATCCCTTTTTATTTATCATAAATTAATGCACACATAAGGGATTATAAAATGATATGATCACACTCACTCTCACAAAAAAAATCTCCATGCACACAATCTTGACCCATAGGCTTGCCCTTTGAATTATTCGCCACTAATGTAGAGCAACTGCAATCAAAATCAATTAGGACTTCGGGGTCATGATGAAGGCTAGGGGTAATGGTAGGACAAATATTTAGCTCTAGTGACTAGAACCTCCTTAATGCCTTCATGTGAACACTTTTATCTTCCCCATCCAACTCTTTAGATCACTTCACCTTATTCCTCCTTTTGAAACCATTTTCATCATTTATGTCTCAAAGTACTTCCTCGTAGCTCATTTGAATATCATATTAAGTCTTGTCTAAGCAAGAGGTAACACCATTTCAATGTTCTTTTCCCTTTTGGTACCTTAAGGTTTATCAACCCATCAATTAATTCCTTTTGATCACAATTTGGTGCTACCTCAAATTTAGGCTCCTCATGTTTCCCCTTTCTTATAAACCTCCAAATTTAGGCTTTTTCTCGCTTTCTTACTAATTTTCTTATCTCTCCCTGTGTCTTGGGCTTAAAGCCCTCATTATTCTCATTCACTCACCACTAGCAATTAGGGAGGATGGGTTCCAAGAAGAGGGTTACAAAAATGGATATTTTCTTGTAATGTGGTTTCAAAGAATAAATAGTCCATATGGTCAATATTGGCTAGCAAGAGAAGACATGTTCGGAGGTCATTTCGGGTGAAGTGACTAGTCAAATAAAAGCCTAAAATCATGTTCTAAGTGCAGCTATATCTATAATTTCTCCTTGAGTCACACTCAAGGAGTTCTAGACAAGAATAGATGCATTAGATTCATTTAAAAATCCTTACCACACAAGGTATCACACCCAAAGAGTTCACGCGGGCCATCATTGCCACAAGATTTTGATTCAAGACATAAGAGCATGCAAATTCACAATCAAAATAGGGAATATGTAATGCATGACAAGAGACTGCTACATTTTGTTTCAAATTCCCATTTTCATTTTTTTTATTCCACATAAAAAATTTTGGTGGTACCTCTCAAAAACAGTTCCACAAAAGATTAAAAAAAAGATATGGAATTTTTCCTTAAGAGAGTCTCCTCACAATCTCTCATTGGTAAATGTCAATTCGGCTCGACAATAAAAAGAAAAGAAAAAAGTGCTCCTTGAGAAAAAATGTGGTATAAAGAAAACCCTTTCACCATATCCACACGAGAACACAGCCTACCCAAGCTGTCCTTGATTGACTTCAACTTCTTTTTGAATGTTTTCATAATAAGTTCGGTGAGGCTCTTAGCTAGCCGTTGGAGTTGGCTTTCATGTGAGTGGGTCAATTCTATGAGCTTATAAAGACCACTGGGTGTGAGGAGGTGGGAGGAGGTGAGGAGCCTCGAATTAATGCACCTCCAAAATCCTGCCATGATTCCTTAGGATGTGGCATGTTGATATCGGGGGAAAAGGGGGTCGACTTTGAACCAGGGGTGATGGGCTCATCCGGAACCTCAAAGGCTTGCATTCGCTTCCTCTTGTTATTAGGAGCATCAGCATCCCTTTTTTTTAGCAACGGAGATCACACTGAAGGCAGAGATAGGGGTCTCAGCGGGGAAAAGGACTACTCCCTCTCTTAGGCAAAGTTGTGATATAAGCACCATGTATGGAATTGAATTTCTAGTTTGCCTAGCCTTTTCCGCATTTGATTGGCCACTATCTCTCAAAGGTTGATAAGGACCCCTGTTATAATTCAATAGATAAGGATGGCCTCTTCCAAATTCACCCGTTGTTCATTCTTGGAGGGCATGATTCAACGACAAATGAAGTCGAGCCACAACTTGGCCTCAAAGTGTAAATCATGGAGAGATATCTCATCATCCATAGATGCTCATGGAGGTGTGCCGATGGAAATTACTAGAGCTATGACACTGAATTGGTCCTATTTGATGGTGAGGCGGACCGAATACTCTGTGCCCTCATCAATTTCGTCCTCCCAAAACAACGAGTTTATAGCTGCTGGGGTGATTTCGACCTCAACCCCTATTACCAACTTTGAAAGTAGGCATGGAAAATCCTCAACCTTGCCTCTATGTTTTATTCTCTCCTGCCTATCCTGGTAAGAAGCATAGAACTTAGGTACCAAGCCCCTATAGAACTCTAAGAGAGGGTTGGCGAAGATATGCCACTGGCGGTCGGTGAATTGGGTAGTGATGTTGGGGAAGTCACCCCTCAACCCTGCTAAATCAAACCACTTATCCACCGTGATCGAGCAGCCCTCACAAATAATGTAGTTCCCCTTCATGTTGGGCACATAGAAGATAATGGCCTCTCTAGAATTTGTGGGGGTTGAGGTATCCTTGGCCTTTCCTTTTCCCTGTGGTTTGGATGTGGAAATGGCCTTTCCCTTGCTTGGGTTCCTAGATAAATACATGATTCCTGAAAAAGTGATATTAGTTCCATACATTATGTTTCTTTTTTCTATTTTCCTAAAAATCAAATAAACAACTACTCTAAAGATTAGATGAGAAACAAGAGGAGGGACCATCATGAAAAAGCTGGCAGCACCGGCTGAACTTCGACGAGTTGCAGGAAGTGATCCGCGGACCGCCGATGAACTACTGGCGCTTGGAAAAACACAGGTACATTAAACTTTCCACTTGTGACTCATCGGTGAGCTTCCTTTCACGATTTGCGAAGTGCCGATGCAACAAAGAGTAAAGGCAGTGGCCTGAAGCCAATTTTTCCCGAACCGACGTTTCATTGGCATTTCGCCGGACCTGACCGGTGAGTAGACGATGCTCGTCGTCCTTATTTCCTCAAAATTCACACCAACATATAACTCTCGAGTACACTTACTCACACAATATATAAGCATTGGCTACACAAGGTAAAAGAACAAAATAGATTTCATGTGAATCTCCAACTACACCATAGCAATAATCTATTAAACATATCATGTGAATCTCAAACTACACCATAGAAATAATCTTCTCCACACCCATTTAAGCATCAAACCCCCATCTCCCACTAATTTTACATTATATCAATCAACAACATTCATCATATATATCCACAATAATAGAAATTTGGAGAAAAGGGAAGTATAATGATAGGAGCGGCATTCTAATAA
The DNA here is from genome assembly GCA_018107945.1 of Datura stramonium. Classification (NCBI taxonomy): domain Eukaryota; kingdom Viridiplantae; phylum Streptophyta; class Magnoliopsida; order Solanales; family Solanaceae; genus Datura; species Datura stramonium. The sequence continues at coordinate 127,189 of JACEIK010004413.1, forward strand.
CAAATTTCATATGCAACAAGACTACAAATTGTAACAATATCAAAGTCTTAGAAACACTTTACCAGAACACAGGACTGAGAGTAGATGAGAAATGAGAAAGCTTGAAATTTCTCAACAATGGTGGGAAGTCTGAACTTCTTGTAAAGAGTAAGATAGGATGAGGTAGAGAAAATGGGTTTTAGGGGCTTTTATAGGTGAAGGGAGAGGAATGAAGTTTGTTGAGGAGAAGTTGGGGATTTAATAAAAAGGGAGTGGGAATATGGAGTGTTGGAATATGTAAAGGTGAGTGGGAAGGTGGAGTGTTACAAGATGGAGAGGTTTATTTGGAAAGTATTAAAAGGTGGGAAAAGGGGGATTTTGGGAGAATAAAAAGGGGATAGATCCAGTTAGTGTGATTTAAAAAGAAATCTTGATACGGTCGGTCAATGGGTTGGTCAAGATTTTAAAACAAAGCACGTACCTGTATCAGCGCCTCACCAACAATCGCTGATGAGGAGCAGCGGTTCGCTGCGTTAACACCACTGACCTGAATTGGTGCCCACAGTTCTGCTTAGTATCCGAAAATTGACCAGTGATTCATGGATTAGTCTTTGTGTTCTACCGGTGACTCGATAGTTTGGTCTTTTTGTTCTCAGGTTCCTGCCTCTCCTACTCAGCATCGGCAGTTCGTGCATCTAGATTGGAGGTTCGCCGGCCTAGTGTGGTGCATTCCCTATTTTTGTGCTTCTCCTCCCTGCCTCGCATCTACTTAGTCATACAAGACAAAAACAATAATGACATTAAAACACTCAAAAGAAATACACTTGGGTGGCCTCCCAAGTAGCTCCTTAGTTAACGTCATGGCTCAACGTATTTCTCATTCATATTCCATTTTCTGAAGGATCGTCCTTCGACTCATCCTCTTCCATATCAACTCCTCCATTTTCACCTTCATCATTCAACACTCCAATCACCTTGCATTCGTCGGAGGTTCAGTGAATTGGCATACATTGAAGGTAACCTCTTCACCTCCCACACAAAACCTAAGCTCACCTACCTCCACGTCTGCCAAGGCTCTTCCCATGGCGAGCTGGTCTCCCTAAGATGATTGGAACTTCCACATCCATCTCACAAATCACTATATGGCTATATGGCCTCAACCTGATAGACTATATGGATTATATTCATTATGTTAAAAGGTTGAGAAATCACTAGGAAGTTCCTTAAATGGCGGTTTGCATCCTCAATCGGTTTACCCCCAAATAGCCCTTTCATTTACAATAGGTGCAACATCGTCCTAGTGACGTGAGACATTGAATTCCCCACCATAGCTGGTAGGCAAATGGCACTGGGATCTCAGGCATGACAGGTTTATCCTCTTTATGTTCCATATTTCCTTCCACTCAGCTATCTCCTTCTTGCAAATATTGGCCAACAGCAAGAACAATGTTAAACTACTTAAGATGATAGATGAATTCAAATTAACAACCAAATAAAGGATATCAAGCTAGTCCCTTGCAATGGCACCATTTTTGATAATGCTCAAACTACACTCCTCATTTAGAGAGAATGTAAACAATCATTGTATCAAAACAAATAATCCGAAGGGTGTCGGGGTCTAATCCCATAATGACTAGAGAATGATCTACATAAGCATTACTTAGTGAATTGAATTGATTCTCATTCAAGCAATGTAAACATAAATGTGAATTCTTGGGGAAGTGAACGTGATGATATTGTGGACTCTAAAACTAGCTAATCAAGAGAGAAAGATAACCACAATTGAGAAATAATAATGAGCAAAGGCTACAAATGTGGTGTATATGGGATGTCAATCAAATCGATATTTACTAGACAGTCAGATTATTGCTAATATGTGTAAATAACCTTGAAAAAGATGAAGCTCGATGTTTTTCAACCACTTGGGTTCCTTATCCTTGAGTCCTTTCAAACCTCAAGGTACAATTCAACTATTCCAATTTGATTTGGATTAGGGGTTGAGCTATTCCTAGCCTACAGCCTCTAAAGGGATTATGATCATGGTTTTGGCTATTTCTAGCCCAACCCCACATAATCAAATCCGAATCCACTAGTAATTTCTCCTACATTACTTAATTCTTCTTTTTCGAGCTAATATCAAGTAAGAAAACAATACCCATATTTGAAACTATAAGAAATCAACTATAATTTGAGGAGAATACAATAGATTTACACTAATTAAGTAATAATAAGACAAATCTAGCAATAGTCAATCAAATTAAACGTCCATCATCACACACCTCTAGCTATAGATTTAGCCACTCAAATTGAGAAACACAAGATCATATTTATCAATAAACTTAATAATTTCATCATTAGCAGTAAGCATAACAGAGCTCAAAAATATCTCTACAATGGTGGTTATACCTTGCTGAAGAAGATGAAGATGAAAAAGCAATATTCAAAAATTTCTTCTCTTCTCCAATGGTGTTCTTTTTCTCTCAAAAAGTAAAGAAAACATTCAATGATATGTTCAGAGTATTTTTTCTAGAATATATACAAAAGTAGGTCATAACATTATCCTCTTTTTTAGGGATGGATGTTTTTGCCCCTTTTTAGGCATCTTTCTCTTCTTATGGAATTGGCGGTTCGCCGGTTGCTTTCCTCTATAATCCAATGAAGTTCTAGAGCCTTTCGGCGATGCCTTCAATAGTTCGCCAGTTGCCATCCGAAAACCGCTGGTTGATTTCATTATTTGTCTAGCAAAGTACAGCACCTTTCGGCAATGGAACCGCAAGATTGTTGATTGTTGTCCGCGAGCCGCAGGTTGCTAATGTTCATCAAACCAGTGGTTGCCTGCGATTGACCGGTGTTTCGCTGGTTTCCTCTGGTGGAGTGTCAATTTTCACCTGAATCTCATCCTTTTTACTCAATTTCATGCTCCTTCTCTTCAAATTAGGTACCTGCACATCCAATGGTAAAAAGGGAATAAAATCCCAGTAAAAGACTTATAAACTAAGCTAAAGTTCATGCTTAAGAGCCTAATGAATTGGTAAATTGCCAACTCATCAAAAAACAATCCTGAAGAATCTAAATAGGGCTTGGAGATACCATTCATCAAGACATGAACTCAACTTGGCCATTAGTGAGTTCGAACGATATGAACAAAAACACATAATGCCCATAACTGGCTCGAAAGGTTGTTTTGGGAATATCCTCAACCCGAATCTTCAACTGGTGATAACCCGACCTCATGTCAATCTTTGAGAATACTGCCACCCCTATAGCTAATCAAACAAATTATCTATTCAAGGGATAGGGTACTTGTTTTGAATACTTACCTTGTTCAACTAATGATAATCGATGCACATCCGCAAACTACCGTCTTTCCTTTCAACAAACAAGACTGGGGAACCCCACAGATAGACACTTGGCCTGATAAACTCCTTACTAAGAAGTTCTTGCAACTGCTCCTTGAGTTCTCTCAACTCAAGCGGTGCCATTCAGTACGACAGAATAGAAATGGTTAGGGTCCTTTCTTTAAATCTATGTAGAAATCAATGTCATAGTCCAATAAAATACCAGACAGATTTGCAGGGAACACCTCTAAGAACTCACAAACTACCGGGACCAACTCTATGGAAGCACCTTCGAAACTAGTATCCTAAATATGAGCTAGATATGTTGAACACCCCCTTTCCAGATTTTGAAGACGTGGAAATAAAGCAGCTGNCTATGGAAGCACCTTCGAAACTAGTATCCTAAATATGAGCTAGATATGTTGAACACCCCCTTTCTACAAATTTTTGGGCACGAATATAATAAATGATATTCTTAGGAGCAGGGCTACAATTCCCTTGTCACTCCAACTTGGTCGTCCTTGGGCTGATATAGTGACAGTCTTAGCATGGCAATCTAGAATAGCATAGGAGATAATTATCTCATTCCCAGAATCACATCAAATTCAACCATGTCAAATATCACTAAGTATATAGGAGTGTCAAATCCCATAAAATCAATAATATAATCCCGATAGACTCTATCCGCCATCACAGAATTACTAATAGGAGTAGACACATAGATAGGAGTATCAATTATATCACCAGCAAGATCCAATACCAATGCAAAATAAGCAGACACATAGGAAAAAGTAAAACCCAGATCAAATAAACCCATAGCTATTTTGTTGGACATAAAGATCGTACCTGTAATAACAACGTCTGAAGCCTCCGCCTTGGGCCTACTGGGAAAAGCTTAAAAGTAAGCTTTGTTATCTACCTACAAATCGCCCTGGTAGGGTTGTGCCACCCCTCTACTGGACTGGGTGCTACCCTACCCATCTGAGCACCTCCTCTACTCGATTAAGTACCATCTCTAATGGCTGGCTGACTACCTTGCCCAAGATGTGGATGATCCTAGCTAAACGCACTACCTCCTCTTCCGACAGGGGCTGAAGCTCGAAGAGCTAGGTGTGGGATGATCTATCTGCCCTGGCCAAACCTGGGACACCATATGCGAATGTGTCCATACTCCCCACACTCGTGGCATACTTCTCAAACACTGGCCGCTGAGCTGGAACAGAAGAAATATGGTGAGCCCTGAAGTTTGAGCGAACAAGTTGGGTACCCCCGACTGTACCTGCTGGTCAGGAAGAATTTCCTGATGGCCTCCAGCTGACACCTGCATAGCCAACTGAATAGGAAACCCAGAGAAAACTTGAGGTACTGGAGACCTAGCAAATGAGCCACTGTAGGAACCCACCCTCCGGGTCTTCTTCTTGGCATTTCTTTGCGTACCCTTCCTATTTTACCCCTCTATGTTCTTCACATATTCCACTACCTCCTGAAAGGTCTTACCTCAGGAGACCATCTAAAGAGCTAATAACTGGAGACCCACATTCAAGCCTTTAACAAACCGTCTGATCCTCTTTTGCTTTATGGGAAGAAAAGGTAGAACATACCTGGATAGTGAATGGAACTGGGCCTCGTAGGCTGCAACAGAAGAGCTTCCCTGCTCTGTGGTGGTGAATTCATCCAGCCTTCTATCTTTCAAGGTGTGGGTTATATACTTCTCCAGAAACGTGGATTAAAACTAGGTCTAGGTCAATGTTAGTGACCCTGCTGGTCTGCACTCCATGAAAGCCCTCTACTAGAGCTTAGCATCACTTATCAACTGAAAGGTGAAAAGCTCCACGCCGTACTTCTCCACCGCCCCCATCTTATGGAGCCTCTCGTAATATTCTATAATAAACTCATAGGCATCCTCTGCCTCGTACCATAAAAAGTGGAGGCTTCATCTTAGTGAACATCCAGAATAAGTCATGTTCCTCACCTGTCATCACAGGTCTGACCACTGGCTTCGGAAACATAACTGCCTTAGACATGTCATCAACACGAGGAGCCACTGTAGCCGCATGCTGTATCCCTAATTGTTATCCTTCAAGAGTCGTTGGCGCTGCCCTATTACCCACGAGGCCTCATAGGAGGTTAAGAGCCTGAGCAAGAACCTCAGAGGATACTAGAGCAGCAGGAGCCTCTCCCTGCGTCAGAACTTCTTCCTCTACAACCACCCTTTCTTGAACTATGGGAGGTACCACAGAAGCTGACCTCTCCGACACTGGAGCAGGAGTGCGAGCCCTTCCTATGGCAGTGGAAGGCCTTCGCTCACATCCTCGGCCCCATTCTTTGCCGGGAATTGCGGCTGTTGTTGGCTCAGTTTTGCTTCTTTGTTCCTATCTGCACGTGTTCTCACCATTTGTGAGACAAATAAAGAAGAGTTGTTAAATACCAATTTGGATCACCAGATACCAATTAGAATAAAGTAATCGCATGAAAGGAATGAAGAAGGGAGTTTTCCCTAAAGTTCTACAGGCTCTCAAAGATAAGTTACAGCCGTCTCTGTACTGATCCGCGGGACTCTACTAGATCCATCTTAGTGCAATGAGATCAACGAACCTAGATCTTTGATACCTTCTTTTTCACAACCCAAATGGTCATGATTGGCACCCATACTAAACCCATTGGCGAACCAACTTTTCCCACTAATACATTGACATCAATCATTCAAAAGAGAAATAACACATTAATAATGAAATGAAATAAAATTTTCGAGATGATGACAACCAACTAAAACAAAACAACATTCCCAAGTTCTGATTGTCATTGCACTTCAGACGTCTATGTACAAATCTAGGAGTAATAAATCTAGAAAATAAAAGAAATTAAAATGTCCGAAGGAAAGACATCTTCAATGGAGGAGTGACACTACCCGTCTTGCAATCGCCTCACCTTTCAAAATGAAAATTGTACTTCTTTATAGGTGAGGGCGAGAAGAGCTTCCTGGATCAAATTCTACACTTAGAAAAGAAGTGCAGGAGTAGAGTCAATACAAAATGCAGTATTGGTAGGCATCATCACCCGATCTTACATAATAACATATGGGACTGCAAACAACAACATGTAACCAGTCTAAAATACTATTTAGATATGCATTATATGTTCTAGGAAATTCAACTCTACTAAGGTTCAACCAACCTGCTTACTGGATTAGGCTCTTTGCTGTAGCGGTCTCGTTGTAGCAGAACATGTCCCACTGCAGCAGTACTGCCCTGGGCAGTATCTCGACTTAGCTACACTTAGTCATTTTGCCAACCATTCACAACATAACATATCATCTTATTCTTCCATAAACATAACAGTTATTACAATACGACATATGAAATGTTGCATAATTACATACAATATAGATTAACCCATAACAATGATAGCACAATGCAATTCCTAACTTTGATTCACCTATATAAAACATCAAGACCTTGCAACTTTTCCACATTCAAATTACACACATATTTTCAAACTTCAGTTCAGCCAATTAGCATTATTACATTCCACTTCTACACATTAATATAAAACACCATGAAATAACATAAATAGTGAATGTTGTACATACGTTATCGTCATATCACTATGAACAATCCAGCAGTAAACCTCAGTGTACACACATGCTAGAGGGTCTTATTTCTGCCCTTCCAGTTTTGACTTGCAGGGGACTCTAGAAATTCATGTACTGTACCAACATCATATCTTCTCCTACTCATATGATAGTGCAGATGCTCCTCTTGGAGATGAGCCACTCAATCAGCATTGCTCGCCCGGATGCTCCCCTAGGGCAAAAGCCTCTCATCTCGGGATATTCTTACAATCCTTAACTACTCTCACGGTAGTGATATTATAGCCAAGTTCGTCATTATGACATTCAGGAGATCACAACTATATCTTCCACTCATACATTCAAAAGTTTATCATTCATTCCATGATAATATAAGAACACACTAATAATTCAACACAATTCCACGTCAATTCGGTGGCTACAACATATCAAATTGATTTCAATAGTTGATTTTTAATTAGGCAATCATTGTTCGGGCGTTTGGTAACTACACGCAAGTGCATGTGGTCGAACAAGTAGTAAAGTGGCTTAAGTAAGCCAAGTATCGATCCCACAGGGACTAAGCTAAGGTACTAATTAACTTAAGTGTTAATGAACGATCACTTTCAGAATGCAGACAACAAAATAAATAATATTTTTAGAGTGTAGTTTCCTAATCAATACGACTCTAAGACAAAATTATAAAGTGAGTCTGAACTATAGTAATGAGCAAGCTGAGGCTGAAACGAACATGCAGGGAAATAATTTATCGGTACAATTCAGTTAATCTTTCCTTCAGTTGCTAGTCAAGAATTATTGCCTATGGATTGGAACTTTCGTCTCCTATCCAACTTAAGAATCATGAACCTTCAA
>JACEIK010004414.1:21534-31938 GCA_018107945.1 Datura stramonium
AACCCCACATACCTGGAACTTCTCGATTCTTAACTCCCTTGAAAAGCCCTAGATGGAAGCTTGAAGAACTTGAAGAAGAACACTTGAATCCCTTTCCTCTCACCTCTCTACTCTTACATGCATCAAATGAGGTTTATCATGAATGATTTCCCCTTAAAAGACTTGTCCCGACCTCAAAACGACGTAGTTTAGGTTTTAGAAGAGTGGAAAATTACGATAAGGCCCTTACTAACTCACAGGAAATAACTTCCAGGTGACCCTAACGGGTGACCTAATGACTCATCAGGACAGGCAATGACTCGTCGGGTCGCCCATTAAGTACACTAGATACCAGGTCAACTGGTCCTGTAACGGGTGACTCAACAACTCGTCACGAGTGACCACGAGTCGTGGTCACCTTCCGTCAAGTACACTGCTTCATCCTCAGTAAAAATTCCCTAGCTTGCTCATGACCCACCTCACGAGTCGTTGGGACAAACCACAACTTATGGGGTCCCATCCGTTAGGTGCACTGGTCAAACCTTCCCGGAAACCCTCAACCTCACCCCATGGGAGACTTGACGACTCGTGATAGCTGACCACGAGTTGTTCCCACGCCCGTGGGGACCTCATCTCCTCATCCTATTCTAGCCTTCCCACGAGCCACCTGACGATTCATGGGGTCTCCTCACGAGTCATCGAACGACTCATCCTGCACTGCTGCAATATTTTCTAGATTTTTCCCCGTTTGACTCCCAGGTCTGATTCTTGGGTTCCCGGGGTGTAACATGTCAAGAGTTAGTGGTGTGGCCCCAACCTTAAGAAAGATTTAGGAGCCTTAGAATGATGGTTTAAAGCTAAGGGGGAGATGGTAAGTCTGTAAGACAAGTCGAATCTTGAGTATGCTATCAGGGGATTTCCAGCCCTAACATCTGCGGTATGTCAATTCCTTCAAGTCCAAATAAGTCCTCTTATATTTCAGTTGAAGCTATGCTCCATCCGTTCCTATGCGCAGACTTCCAGAAATTCTAGATAGCCGCTTCAGACAATGATGCCATTCTTACTCTATGAATCCTTAAGGCTCATCTTCATGTTATGAACCAGCTATGTGTGTTAACTCATGTCTTCCAGTATGTTTAGCTCGAGTTTAGTATTTAGAAGTTGCTTTAGTAGCTCAGTAGATACGGGTACCTCATGTGTGTGCTTAGTTTTAGATGTCGTGAATGACTCGTGCTCATGAATTCCTTACTTTCAGTTAACAAGATATCATGGATTCTAGCTCAGTATTAGAAAGTGATTTGAGAATGATGGCTCAGTCAGTGCCAGTTATAGGGAAAGAACCTTCTCAGTGTTCTATCTAGTTCCATGTCAGTTTCATGTCTTTCAGTCCCTCCCACACCTTAGCATGCTTGTACAATTTAGATATTCAGTTTAGATATGTTAGATCAGCCTAGAGTTAGATACTCCATCAGTTTCAGTTGTAAGTGTTCAGTATTTGGGGATATAAGTTCTTTCCCCAGTTATCGGTCCATTTTGCCTACATTCAAGGAAGAATGTTCCCAAGGGGAGATATTTTAACACCCCAAAAGTTCCTAAGATCAGACCCCCAGACTTAAAGAAAGAAGTTAATTGGAAAGTGGAAATCTTGCTACAGAACGAGTCGTTCCACGACTCTTCCCGTAACTAGATGAGTTGTGCTCAGGCTCATAGTAGGTAGCCAAGGAGTACAGGTGTGTGGTTCAGCGACCACGGATGACCCCACGAGTCATTGGTAGGCAACTACTCTTTACGTCGGTCATCAGAAGAAGTGCCAGAATTCAAAGGGGGTCCCTGGCAGTGGTGGAAACAGACAGTTATGACGAATCATTAGGTGAAGAAACAAATCATCGTGTCAGACGTTGGATGGATTTGAAGGATGTGGACCAATATGGATGACGAGTGGACATGACGAGTCATGCAGTAAAGTAACGACTCATTGTGTCAGTCGTGGGATGAAGAGCATGCTTGTTGGCTTCAGTGGTAACGAGAGGAGCCACGAGTCATTGAGATAGCTAACAACTCGTGGAGTCCGTCATCGTCCGTTCGAGGATTTTATTGAGAGAATTTCCAGTGTACTCCAAGACTTGGAACCACGAGTCATTGTCAAGCCCACGACTTGTGGAGTGCCTCGTGAGGACTGGCAGCATGATTTCTCCTGCTTTTTTTCAGCGGTGTTTTTGTAAAATCCTATGCTCCTAACTCCTGAACTACATCATTTTGAGTATTAGATGAGATGTTTTATGGGTTTCTTCTAACCTAATCTCTCATTCCCTCAAGATACCCTGTCAAACTCTTCTTCCTCCTCTCTCTCAAGACTCAAGGATTCACCCAGGGTTTCTTCAAAGGCTTCAAGGTTCAAGTTCAAGTGGGGATTCATCCTAATCAAGTATGTGGATTTTCAATAAGGACTTCCTTTCATCCTTGTGCCCAAAATTTTTATACTAAAAACCCAAACCCCTTCATTCTAGAAAAGCATACTTTAGGGTTTTAATTTATGCATGAATTCTCATATGTTCTCCCCGAATTCTAAGACCCTTCATGATTAATAGTCGTGTATGCTTATGAAGTTACTTACACCTTCTCTAATTATGTACATGATATGTGAAAATCATGATTTCTAGAATTTTCACCACGACTTATCATAAAATTCGAAATGGGGTTCATTAAATATTCACATGCTCTTACCATGAACTCATTATATATGTTTAAAGCATGAGTTGATCTTATGGGTTCGGTAAATATAGAATATATGATTTAACATATATGTTGGGATATGATTAGAACTTATGGGCTTGGGTGAATATGAAATACGTATAAGCCTTCACTATGATTTCGGGTATGTGTTAAAGTATGATTTGGACCTATAGATCTTACATGAATCTAGGTTATACACCATATGCTATGAACACAGGATTTAAATATTGTGAATATTCACGGGATTTAAATGTTGTGAATATGTTTAAAGTATGATATAATCCTATCGATGTTTAATGAATGTAGAATGTATGATGTAAATGATGATTTGGGACTATGATGATGTGAATTATGATGATAAAGCATGAGAATGATACTTCAGACTTTTGGGCTTGTTGTTAGTAGAAAGTAGCCTTAATCAACTCTAAATGAATTCAATGTGATGTAATTAGTTGAATACTCATGTCCCGTATTAGCTGAAGTAACTTAGACTAGATGAATGTCGTCAGACCAGTGACCTCCATGTTATAGTATAATCGGGACTCTCATTAGTCGAGAATATTTCCCTTAGTCAGTCAGGGACTCTCCATAGTAGAGAATATTTCCCTTAGTCAGTCAAGGACTCTTATTAGCCGAGAATGTTTCCCTTATTCAGTCAGGGACTCTGCATAGAAGAGAATGTTTTCCTTAGTTAGTCAGGGATTCTCATTAGCCGAGAATGTTTTCTTAGTCAGTCAGGGACTCTCCATAGCAGAGAATATTTCCCTTAGTCAGTTAGGGACTCTCCATAGCAGAGAATGTTTTCCTTAATTAGTAGGGACTCTCCATAGCCGGGAATGTTTCCCTTAGTCAATCAGGGACTTTCCATAGCAGAGAATGCTTCCATTAGTCAGTCAGGGAATCTCCATAGCAGAGAATTTCTACCTTAGTCTATGATATCAGTTCAACTCAGCTTCATATAAATTTCAGATTTCAGTTAAAATCAGTTTAGCAGGATTCAGACTCTATTATCAGCAGATAGTCAGTACAGTATATGATATCAATTATAGTTTCAATTCTCAGTATATGTATAGCATATGACCCTTATGCATTAGTTTGATTATATTTCAGTAAATGTTTTCAAATAAAAGCTTAATGTCAATATATATGTATCTCAGACAAGGTTGTTGTATTTCAGTTCAGTTACATGTCGATGTATCTCATTTACTTCCTTCTTGTCTACTTGCATTTTTAGTTTACTTATGCTTCCCGCATACTCAGTACATTCCAAGTACTGACAACATACTTTATGTGTTATATCGGTTCATGATATAGATTCAGGTTTCCAGACTCAACCACATGGTTAGATACGCTCCATTCCTATCTCTGCTGCTTGAGGTGAGTCTTCATCTCTCGAGGACGCTGTTTACGTTTTCTATTCCATTTATGTTTCAATTTTAGACTTTAGGAGTTAGCTGGGGGCTTGTCCCAACAACTCATAAGTGTAGTAGAGGCTTTCAGACTTGTATAAATAGATTCAGCTTTGTATTAGATTTTTATGAGATTTGTTATTTTGAGTTTTAAATTTGACTCTTTCAGTTAGCTTCCGCTTAGTTATGATTCTGTTAGTTTTTGTCTTATTAATGTTATGCTATGATTATGCCATGGGTCGACTTGGAGCCTCTCAAGTTTCTTTGTCCCATGTCTTAATCCGGGCCTATGTTCGTGTTACACCCCATAAGTTTCTATCATTTAAGTCGGCGTATTCATATGTTAGTCAAGAGTTTTAGAGTACGACGCGTACTAGAAAGGGCCCAGGGAAAGGTCGAACGAGCGCTGAATCTAGGTTGCAAGGGAGAAGGCCGGACAAGTTTCCAAAAAGGGCAACATGTCACGGACCCTCCCCCTCTGTGATGGGCTCCGTGACTCGCCCGTAATGTGGCACGACAAGGTCCGTGTCAGGACCCCCCTGTCCACCTTCCAAATATTATATAAGTTCATGAATTCATTTGGTTTCATTTCATAGTAAATACCTTCGTCCAGAGAGAGACAAGCACGCCATTTTCATTCAAATTTTTTTTGATTACGCTGCTAAACACTGTCCAAACTCAAATTAACTTAAGGTATTGGGTTATAAGCCTGCAGGGAGCATTAGTACGGAGTTATTTTCTCAAAATACGCCCAGCAAATCGAAACTCCGCTGAGTAGAAGTTGTCAGAATTGCTCCAAACTGATTCTTAAATGATCACAGGAAGCAAGTAAGTATTCTTCGCTTCTGAACCCTCGAGGCATTATAGGTTTTTGACCGTGTTTTGCGCAGTTGAATTATTGTTGTTATTAGTATTAAAAGTTATCATTTTGATACAAAATTGGTACTAAAAATAGTCTCTTTCTCCCAGTAATATGATTACATTTGGAAAGGGCTATTTAATACGAATTGAAACTCGCTAGTTAATTAGAAATCGGCGATCGAGATATGTTAAGGCGAATTCCTTCAGCAAGTTAGTTTCTTTAGTATTGTAATAAAGTTTGAATCCAAGTAAGAGAGCCAGAAGTATATCTATTGTGATTAGTTATTTCTATTAGTTGAAACCAGTACTTATGTGTAGTTTGGGATTGACTTTGCCTTGTATAGCCTTCCATAACCAACCCCAGGGTTACTAGCTGTGTCGTCGCTCGCCAGTGGCTAGATGACGTCGCTCCAAGGAGTAGTATACCGTGCTCAATGGACAAAGATGGGGTCTAACGACCTCATACAGTCCATTTCATGGCTGGACTATTATATGTCGTATCGGCACCATACCCCCGTTGAGCCTGGTGCCCGGGATGCAGATATCAGGAGTCCACTAGACTCAGACACAACTATAGTTTAGGGGCCGAGCGAGCTCGGTTGCAGACCCAGGGGACTGGTAGGCTGGCTATAGTTATTAGATGACTCAGTGTGACCTTTTTAGGGATATATAGATTGAAATATACTCGCAAGGGCTTATGGGGGCCCCAGGTGGGTTATTCTGTGCTGGTTGTACCTTCCGACTTATGGGGGCCAGGTAAGGTTCTTGTTTGCATAGTACTGATAGATTAGACAGTAGGACGTTCAGCTATTTAGGTCGTATCTCTATTCTTTTTGTTCAGTTACTTTCAGTTTCCTTTTAGTTCATTCAGTTATTTACAATTACTACCTTACATATTCAGTACATATTGTACTGATGTCCTTCTCGGGGCGCTGCATTACTTGCCTGTAGGTACGGATAGACGCGGTTCAGGACCTTCCTAGTAGCCAGCCAGGGTTAGCAATGCAGTTAGCTCCTTTCCTCCGGAGCTAACAGTTAGAAGGTTTACTCTTTTGAATGTACAATCTATGGGTAGGTCGGGGCCCTGTCTCGACCATTATATCACTCTTAGGCTTGCAGATTGTTTCAGATTCCCTGTGATTAGTTTTTGTTGGCCGTGTGGGGACCGTGTATGCTTTATTTTACATTTTGGCCATGTGGGGCCTTGTTTAGCTGTCCGTTAGCGGTCTTTTCAGCCATTGCTTAGTTTAGTGCTGGATTTACTTTACAGTTATAGCTAGACATCACGGTGGTCTTGTCAGCCCGCATAGGATTCTCTGCTATTACCTGTTTCTAGTTAGCTGTTTTCTTTTACATGTGGCTATAAGGCCTTGTCGGTAGGGGGCTGTGTTTACAACCAAGATATAGCCTGTTGTTTTCTTAATTTAAAGATTAGGCATGCACCAGAAGTGCATAAGCTCAGTCAGGTCAGTTCAGATCCTAGTAGGGAACCAGATGCCAGTCATGCCTCCCAAGGTGGGGCGTGAATGTTCGGGTGGTGACATGAATGAAATGGGAGAAATAGAGCATGGTTTAATATTTAAATATATGGGTTTCCTGACCAAAATCATGAAAGTGGACCTTACGAGGGATGTGATTGAAGCACTGCTATCTTTTTGGGACCCCACAAACAATGTCTTTCATTTTTTAGGAATCATGAAAGTGGACTTTACGAGGGATGTGATTGAAGAAATGCTATCTTTTTAGGACCCCACAAAAAATGTCTTTCGCTTTTCAAATTTTGAGTTGACCTCTACCTTAGAAGAGATAGCCGGTTATACTGGGTTTGGAAAAAACCTGCATTGTCAGAAACTTGTAGCCCCGAGAAACATTTCTGTGAATAAATTCTTCATCATTTGAATATTTGCAAAGTCAATGAGGCATCTCTAAAAAAAGGTTGGGTCTCCCTAAAGTTTCTGTATGACAGGTATAGTAGAGAAGAAGGGTTCGAGCAATGCGGGAGACAACTTAGTAACAAAGGGAACTTTGGAACTTGGAAAGAACACAAATGTTTTGCTTTTATAGTGGCATTCTTAGGAATGATGGTCTTCCCAAAAAGAGGTGGAAATATCAACATTTGTTTAGCTGGTGTAGTGGATGTTTTGGTTAAGAAAGAGAACTATACCGTTATGCCGATGATTTTAGCTGATATTTACTGCGCCCAAACGATTTGCCAAAAGGGAAAGGGTTTCTTTGAAGGGTGAAACATTTTACTTCAAGTGTGGATAGTAGAAAATCTCCATCAACCCCGTACTGTGTCCAGATTCCTTCATGATGAGAGCGACTAAATTACCAGTTACACAAAGATAGTGGATGGCTATGATATTCCGTAAGGGGTAAGGGCTTGGTTTGAATGTTTCATCTCATTGACAGGAGATAAGACCACTTGTATTTACCCTTGGTTCCGTTGGAAGGAAGTAATATACATGTCTTCTTATCACCCTTTTTTGTTGTTGATGGGCATTAGAAGCGTCAACCATATGTAACACTAAGAGTTCTATGCCATTTAGGCAGACGTCAGATAATACTTGTGACCGAGGACATGAGAGAATTTGTATTCAAAGTGAGACCAGAAATCCCCCTTCCTAAGGGATTGGCCCAAAATATTTGGGGTGATTGCCAAATTTTTGGATTCGACACATTGGTGAAAGAGCGTGACATGAGGGAAGTACACCCACAATACCCTGCATGATTTAAGGAACAACCAGGTTTGAAAGTCCAACCTAAGCGATCAGTGAAGGGGATAGTAGACTGGGAAGTAGAAACTGAGATCAAAATCAAGAAAACTAAGCTCAAAGTTGAAGAAAAATATCAGTCCACTTTATATATTCTGAATGAAAAACTAATAAGAGCCAAAGAAAATTTAGCCCAGATAGAGGCAGAGTTGGAATCCAAAGTTAGGTTAGCCAAACAAAGGGTGGAGAAGAACCATCGCTCTACTATGCACACACTATATAAGGATTTAAGCATCATCACAGGAGCTATGGATCAGCAACAGAAGGAATTAGATGAGATGAGAGACCACTTTGATATAGAGAAAGCTCGATTTGAGGATGATAGAGACCAATTCAAGGGGTTGCAGGCTCAACAACAGGTAGAGTTTGATAAAGAAAGAGTTTAGTTTGCTGCAGAGAGGAATCAGTTAATGGTTGATCGAGTAAGGGTTCAGAATCAACTTGAGTTAGCATTAGACCGGGAGGCAAGTACAAGAGAGATAGCTATTACCCGCCAACAGCATATCCAAGACCTAGAACATAACTATGAAGATGTTAAAAAATAGGTCCATGATTTAGCTATTTATATTGCTCAAAGTTGCATACGCTATCAACGGATGGTTTACGAGAAATTTGCTATAGAGGTACCTACCTTCGCACGTTACTTTGCCACCAAGTTGGAGGAGATATACCGCATGTTAGGGGGTCGACTTGGGCAAGAAGATCCATGAGCAGATATGTCATTTGGTTTACATGAAAAATTGGAGATTTTCAAGGATTGAAGCTTAGTTATAATTGTTAGGAATTAGTTCAGCAGTTGCGTCTTAGTTTAACTCTTTTCAATTTTTTTTCCTTTTCTTCTTAGTTTATTTTTCTTATTCCAGTCACATTTTATCTCTTTAAATCTATGACATTTTCTATTTAGGTCTTTTCTTTGCATCTTTGTATCAAAGTATTTTAATCAATGAAAAGATTTTTGTTGGTTTTAAATAATAACTAAAAAAACATATCCAAATTGTCTTTTATTTTCATGAACTACGTAATGATCTGATTCATGTTTAACATAATACATAGGCAACCCTTAATGGGTTCGATTGAAGTACTTTCAATATCACCAAGTAATTAAAAGAAGTATTAGAGCATATCCACCCAAAGACGGGATGAAACATCACAAAGCCTTCCAAGCTCATTAAAGAAACAAAAATAATTATAGATTTATGACATACAACGTGTGATTAATATCTATGAAATGTTAAAACCTAAAACATTTTTTGTTTTTGTCACTAAAAAAATAAAAGTTATATGATAGTTGGTTTTTGGTCAAGCTGGTACCTCATCCCTATAACACTAGGCTTAAAGGACAGGCAAAATGACCCGCAAGGATGGGACAAAATCTGACAACGAGGAAATTCGTGGACAATTAATTCCGCAAGCATCTGCATCAATGGAGGAGATAAGGTTATTGAGACAACAAATTGCTGAAACGTACCAACCCTGGATGAATGTGACAAGCGCCACCCTCTTCAATCCCAGGACTTTTGACGGCGCTATTCCGATTTTCACCCAGGCTTCAACAAATGATCCACTTTACCCACCTGGATTCAGCCCACATGCTCATATGAATGGCATAGTTGGGACCTCCATTGTGTACCTCAGGATGAAACCCTCACAAATAACCCACTTTTCATTCCTGCGGTTCAAACCACTACAGACCCTCAACCGACGCTGATACGAAAGTCCAATAGTGAGCCATATCATGATCAGTTCTATTCTCCTAAACTGACTTATAAATTCCCAAACTCATACTATCCCGCTCATCAGCGTACTTCCCCTATCATGATGAAAAAAACTACTAGGAGTGAGGAACAAGAAGAGACGGCTAGGAAAATGAAGAGTTTGGAGCAAAACATGAGAAACATGCAAGGACTGGGAGGGCACAAAAGTGTTGCTTAAAAAGATTTGTGCATGTTCCTCGATGTTCACTTACCTCTAGGGTTCAAAACCCCAAAGTTGACAAGTACGAGGACCATGGTGATCCCTTGGCTCATTTGAAAAGGTTTTGTAATCAACTAAGAGGAGCAGGGGAAAAAGAAGAACTACTAATGGCTTACTTTGTAGAGAGTCTAATGGGGATAGCTTTAGAATGGTTTATAGATCAAGATATCTCTCATTGGAATGTTTAGGATGACATGGCTCAGGATTTTGTCCAGCAGTTTCAATACAATATTGACATAGTGCAAGATTGTACCACACTTGCCAACATGAGAAAAAAGACCACTAAAAGTTTCTATGAATATGCTATTAGGTAGAAGGAGCAGGCTGCTAGAGTCAAGCCATCAATAAAGGAGTATGAGATGATTGATGTTTTTCTCCAGGCAAAGGAACCTGACTACTTCCATCATTTTCTTTCCGCTGTTGGAAAAACATTCACCGAAGTTATTAAGATTGGAGAAATAATGGAAAATGGAATTAAGTCTGAAAAGATCATAAGCCAAGATGCTTTGAAATCTACTACACAGGCAATTCAAAATGGTTCGGGGAGTCCTAGAGGGAAGAAAAGGAAGGAGGATGTGGCCACTGTTGTGCCAGGGCCACGATAAAGCCCAAGGGCTCCACATCACCAATACACGCAGTCTCAATCCCAAACCTATACTCAAAACCCATATAAC
>JACEIK010004414.1:34541-45153 GCA_018107945.1 Datura stramonium
CAAACAAAAGTTGAGGAAGCTTAAAACTGAAATGACTGTAATAATTAAAGAAGAAATTACAAAGAAACTTGAGGCCAAAGTCATTCAAGTAACTCAATATCCTACGTGGTTGGCCAATATTGTCCCGGTCCCAAAGAAAGATGGAAAAGTTTGAATGTGCATTGATTATCGTGATCTAAACAAAGCAAGCCCAAAACATGACTTTCCACTACCTAACATCCATATTTTGTTAGAAAACTGGCCAAGCATGAACTTGCATCTTTTGTGGATTGTTACGCAGGGTAACCACCGGATCATTATGGATAATGAGGAGGCAGAAAAGACATCTTTTATCACATCATGGGGAATATATTGTTATCGAGTCATGCCATTTGGGCTAAAAAATGCTGGAGAAACTTATATGAGGGAAATGACCACTATGTTTTATGACATGATGCATAAAGAGATTAAAGTTTTACATGGATGATGTGATCATAAAATCATGAAAGCAGTCTGACCATGTCAAAGATCTATGAAAATTCTTCGAGAGGCTCCGCAGATATAATCTCAAACTTAATCCAGCAAAATGTATATTTGGGTCCTGTTCGTCAGTCGGCTTGGTATCGAGTTAGATCCCTCAAAGATAAAATCTATTCAAGAATTTTCACCGGCCAAAGAACAAAACTGAGGTGATGAGCCTACTTGGAAGGTTGAACTATATTAGTAGATTCATCACCCAACTTACAACCACCTACGAGCCCATTTTTAAGTTGTTGAAGAAGAATGATAAGGTTGAATGGATTGAAGAATGTCAAGTGGCATTTGACAAAATCAAAGGATACTTATCGAATCCACTTGTATTGGTTCCCCCTGAGTCGGGAAGACCCTTGATATTGTATATGTCAGTTTTGGACAACTCTTTTGGCTGTGTATTGGGTCAATTCATAGGAAAAAAGGAGCAAGCCATCTATTATCTCAGCAAGAAAATGACCACCTATGAGGCAAAGTACACTCTTATCTAAAGGACATGTTGCGCACTAACTTGGGTGGCACAAAAGCTGTAACATTACCTTTCGTCCGACACTACTTACCTCATTTCCCGCATGGATCCCTTAAAGTATATTTTTCAGAAGCCCATGCCCATAGGAAGACTCGAAAAATGGAAGATATTTCTCACAGAATTTGACATTGTCAACATGACACAAAAAACAAAGAAAGACAAAGCTTTGGCAGATCATTTGGCTAAAAACCTTGCTGATAAAGGATATGAGCCATTAAAGACATATTTTCCTAATGAAGAGGTAGTACGTGTTGATGAAGATATTTCTGATAACCACGCCATTTGGAAGTTGTTCTTTGATGGAGCTTCTAATGTGAAACGGGTTGGGATAGGAGCAATTCTTATCTCTGAATTAGGAGAATATTATACCGTAACAGCCCAACTTCGATTCTACTGTACCAATAATATGGTAGAATATGAAGCTTGCATCTTGGGTTTAAGACTAGCTATTGACATAGGATTCAAGATTATTGGTGTTAGGGGACTCAAACTTGTCAGTCCATGATGTGTTGTGGTTTATAGCACTATTGACGCTCAAAAATAAGAAAATAGCATGTACTTAGGTTTATTTTTGTGGATATGAGGCACTTTTCCTTTAATTTAAGGGATAAATGGGTGTTGGAACAATAAACTACAAAATGAAGCTAAAAGTGTGCAAAAAAGGGAAAAAAGTGCAGTCAACAGTACGATCCGCAGGATGGACCTACGAGTCGTACTGAGGGCCTTGATGAGAAGCTGAAAGTTTAACTCGGAACACTGATCCCATGAGACTTGTCACGGATCGTACCATGATGCTGCGACTCATGGTAAGCCAGTCATGAGGAACTCCAGAATAATTACACAGGAGGCTGATTCTCGGTACGAGAGTACCCTACGACCTGTGTGATTAAGGTACGAGTTGTACCATATTGGTCTTGGTGAAGTTCAGACAAAGTTCAAAGTATCAGAATCAAGCCACGGGTGTAATGTATGAGTCGTAGGATGTTGGTACGAATCGTACCTTGGCCCAATACTTAGCCAAAATTTAGCCAACACTTCAAGCCACGAGTTGATGCCACGGTCCATGAGAAGCCCCTACGAGTCGCAAGTGGACTGTGATGAGGTTGGCTACAGATATGGAAAGCAGTCCTGTTAGTTTAGGAAAAGGATTCTTGTGTCTCTATAAATACTTTTTATATTTTATTTTTCATAGNTCATTTTCAGCATGCCTATATTCATAAAAAACAACAGAAGATTGTAGTGAGCAATTTTACATCATTGAAAGAGACAATTGAGTTAGTTCAACCTTGTAATCAACCTTTTCTTGAACTCATATTGTTCTTGCTACTTGTTATTCAATATTTCATGGTTCAATTGAAGGAATCATTTTTCTCAATCATCTTTGAAGTATTGTTTTATGTTTTCAATCATGAATACAATTCACAACCTTGCAACTATGAGAGCTAAAACCTCCATAGCTAGGGTTGTGGGACCATGGAAGATTAACAAGTTAGGGTTGCACGAAGTGAGTCTAAAACAAATACTAATTACCTATATTGTAGTTTCTTCATCTTTAATGATTCTTAGCGGTGTGCAACGTTAGCAAGTTCCTTAATTCTTTACTTGCTTTGGTCGAAGAGATAGAAATTAGGAAAAGAGAATTACAACAGAGCCTTGATCTTGATGATCATTGTATTAACTTGAGTTGTGGTCACATAATAGTTATATCTGGAACTTAGTGATAATGTCTAGTTTTCAAAACTCATGAGACTTGGTCGAGTAATTGAGGATAGTCATTCAATAGGGATTGGTCGATTGTTTGAATGAACCTAAGTTATCAGTTCTGTAAGTAAGTATTGGTAAAGATCACGAGTGTATACCCAAAGTTGTTATGAATCTGTGGGGAACATAAACCCTAGTTATTCCTTTAATTATTGATTTGCAAATATAATCTTGACTGCTGCTTATTTCTATGATTGATTTTTATTAGAATTCCCCCATTGTGAAGTAATTACCATACAAGTTCATCTACCGGTTGTAACCTAGATCTTTCATATTCCCTGTGGGTTCGACCCCAACCTCTAGGTGGGTTCTTTATTGACAACGTCCGCTTCATACTTCAGTTGGAAGTGTGGTTTGAGCGTTATCAAAAAGTGGCGTCGTTGTCGGGGAATATTGCGAAGACTAAGTTATTTGCTTGTAGTTGACTTTTTTGTAGTTATTTCCTTAATTACGTTTATTTTTATGTTTTTGATACCCACAGGCTGTCCTTCGGTGAATGCCAAGCGCTCGGAGTAGAGGATACCCCCTTGTTCCACTAAATCCCAAAATCGAACGAGCACTGCATAGAATGGAAAACCCTAAGCAGAGAGAAGTCCGCTTAGCTGAAGAAGCTAGGCAAGCCGAGCTAGCTCGGTTAGCTGCACTTCAGCAGGCTAGTGCTGAAAGAGATGAGGTGGTAAACGCTGGTCGACATGGGAGGGGAAACCGAGCTCAGATATTTTCCCCTCAGTTCTTCGATGATGAGGACCCATATATTGATGAGGTTGGGTCAACTGGAGCAATTGTGCCACCAACACTGCACGTTGGGGCCAAATTTGACATTACGAGCACCATGATTCAATTGTTAAACATGAAGGGGGTGTTCAGTGGCCACACAGTAGATGACGCCAACGTGCACTTGATGAATTTTGTAGGAATATGCAAGGCATACAGGTTGCCCGGAGTAAGCCAGGAAGCAATAAGACTCCGACTTTTCCCTTTCTCTCTATCAGGGGAAGCTACTTTGTGGTTATCGGAGTTGCCCAACGACTCTATAACCAATTGGAGGGAGCTTAAACAAGCCTTATTGGAGAGATTCTTTCCCCCCATCAAGGATGTTATAGTTAAAAGATGAGATCTATAATTTTCGGCAAATTAAGACGGAGGCACTTCATGAACCTAGTTGAGGTTCAAAAAGAAGTTGACTAAGTGCCCGGACCATAAAATCCCAGATGACAGTTTGTTGGAAATCTTTTACAGGTCTCTTAATAATATCACCAAGGCTGTAGCAGACATGGTGGCTGGAGGAACATTGATGAGTCACACCTGGGAGGAAGCACCCACTATCCTTGACAGGGTGACTAAGAAAAACAGGGTCTGGCATACGAGAGAGGCTAATGCAGTGGCAGGTACATATGTTGTTGGTTTGACTGCAAACCAACAAAGGAAGGAGGAAAAACGCGATCAGGAGTTGGCTCACATGCGCACATCATTGGATTTGCTGAGAAAGCATATCATGGGAGCAGGAGCCAAAAAGGTAAATGCAGTGGAAACTCATGGAAGGGAGCAAGGAGCAGATCACTCTGATTCTGATGAAGAGGCAAACTTCCTAGATAGCCAAGTGGCGTGTTTTCGAGCCAACACCCAAGCGTCTAGACAAGACAATTGGTGACAATGTTCTAGAAATCAAGGTCGGAACCAATACAGAGGCAACTACAACAGAAATGGATTCAGAGATAGGAGTCATGGTCGTGAGCGAGAGGGAGAATGGAGACGAAATGACGGATATCGCAATGACCGGGCTGGAGTCTATGTGCCTTCCAACGCACGAGAAGGGGAGGCCAGACAATCAAAGTTGGAGAGTATGATGGCGGAAATGCTGAAAAAGGTGAGGTCCACTGATGATCAGATAAAAGAAATTCTAAGTGACTTATCTAGCATGGGTCAGAAAGTGGAATCTCATACCACCGCCATCAAGCAGATAAAACACCAACTTTGGCAACTATCAGCATCAATGAACCCTAGGTAAAAGGGTACACTTCCTAGAAACACTGTCCAGAATCCAAAGGATGATGCTCATTGCATGGCAGTGATGACTAGGAGTGGTAAAACCACAATTGACCCCTCGTTCCCTATTGAAGTTGAAAGGAGAAAAGAGAGCGTGATTGAGGAAGAAGAGATTGGTGATGAGACACAACATGATGAGTTGCAAAAGGCCCCTAGGGGTGAGAAGAAATGCAACATTGATCAAGGGAAAACTCTAGTGCAAAAGGCTATCCCTAGACCACCGCACCATTCCCACAAAGGATGAAGAAAAAGGCGGATAACAGTAAGTTCCAAAAATTTCTTTCAATGCTTAAACAACTTTCTGTGAATATACCGTTGGTCGAAGCACTAGAGAAGATGCCGGGATATGAAAAATTCATGAAGGACCTGGTGACGAAGAAAAGATCTATAAGCTATGAGCCGGTTGACAATGTCCATCACTGCAGTGCCATAGCAACAAGGGTCTTAGCTTAGAAAAAGGAAGACCCAAGTGCCTTCACGATACCTTGCACCATTGGCAATGTCGAATTCATAGAGGCACTTTGTGATCTGGGAGATAGCATTAATCTAATGCCCTTAGCGATCTTCAAAAAACTAGGATTGGGAGTCCCCACACCAACCAACATGCGGCTACTGATGGCCAAAAAAATAGTAAAGAAACCAGTGGGCATCCTAGTTGATGTGCTAGTCAAGGTTGATAAATTCATATTCCCAACAGACTTTGTGATCTTAGATTGCAAGGTCGATTATGAGGTCCCCATCATTCTAGGGGACCATTCCTTGCTACTGGGAGAGCTCTAGTGGATGTGAAAGCTGGTCTGTTAAAGTTCAGACTAAACAAAGAAGAGGTCACCTTCAACATTTCTCGGACTATGAAGCAACCAAAGGAATATAGTGTGATCTCAGCACTTGAGGAGGAGTATGAGTCACTTGATGAATTCTTAGTAGTCAAGAGACTTGCGTCGTGCCGCGACGTTAAATCAGGTGCTTCTTGGGAGGCAACCCAAGTGGTGATTTGGTGAAATCTGAGTAACCAGACCACCTGCGTCATGTCGCGACATTAAATCATGCGCTTCTTGGGAGGCAACCCAAGTTAGTGAACTAATGTGTGCTCAGTGTGCAAGGAAACAAAAATAGGTGGCTGAAAAATCTGCTGCTACAGGATCTCAATACGACTCTTGGTGAGGTCCTATGAGTCATGGCAATAGTGGTGGTGAAAAGCAGAGAAAATTCTAAGCAAAGTCCGACCTACGACTCATCCTACGATTCGTACCTCAATAGTACGAGTCGTAGGATGCACTCGTAGGTCACCGGGTAAGTTCTCTTTGGTTAAAGTCACTACGGTTCAAGGGACGAGTCGTGACGGATCAAAATTACCCGATTTGACCCAGATTTTTAAATTTTCCTTCACCTAATTAAACTTCAAAACTCACCATTCTCCCATGCAAACACCTCACAACCCACGACTTGCGAATCCTCTTTCCAACACCCGTAGCTTCCCATCATCAAGAAAGTAAGCACAAAATTCTTTCTTCAACTTAGTGTGAAAAGCCCTAGAAGTTGAGTTCCAGTCTATGAATCGACAATTAAGTAAGTGATTTACATTACAAGATCTAAATGTTTGAAAGCGAACTTAAAGGAATCGAAAACCCATAAGAATCACTAGGTCTGATTGAAAATCAATGGGTATGTGCGAAAACACCAACTTGACTGGAAACCCACTAGCAAGTCATAGAATTTTGGCCTCGGAGCACCTAAAGGGAATTACGGGTAGGGGAGGATTAAGTAGTGTAAAAAGGGAGTTTACCAAATGCTAGACATGGGGGAAATCTAAGTACCCAAAAATGTGCAAAACAAACACTTGCACACTAAGCAAAAGAATCATAAAAATGGTTTGAAAAAGGGTACGCAGCACAGTACGGGTCGTAGGTTGACACCACAAATCGTACTAAGTGCTCGTACCACTTATATTGAAAAATCGATCTGGGAAGCCCACCCTACGACTCGTGGAATCAACCTACGGGTCGTACCACGAGTCATGGTGAAAAATAGAATTTATTCAAAATGGGACTTCATCAGACAACTCAAGGTACAGATCGTACCTTCATGGTATGAGTCATACCTACGAGTCGTGGGGTATCATTAGGGCTTCTCACGAGTCGTACCTTCAAGGTACGACTTGTAGTGATGACCCGTGATGAGTTACTGAATTTTTTCTATCTGATTTTTCTTTTTCAAAAATAGAATGCTAACCTATTTCTCACCAGGTACAATGACATACAAACACATGGCAGACAAAACATAAGCCTGCAGGACATTAATAGATGAAACAACGGACTCAGAGTCTGATCCAGCTGGAGATTCACCTAGTGGTTCACTCGAGGATTATCAAGTAGACACCTCAAAAACTGATGGAACCAGAACCACCAGGGAAAGAGCAAAGGCCCAAGACGAAGCAACCACGGCCACATCAGCTCAAGCTCCCCAATCTGAAGAAGGAGCTTGAGAGGAACAACAAAGGATGAAAACCGACTCCAACATTGAGGAAGGGTCAGAAGGGACCCAGAATGATGTGGAAAGAAGTGATGAAGAAGTGGAGGAGGAGACCCCTTCCAGAGAAAACAGAACAATGCGGTGGAGAGTGTCAGGTGCTAGAGAAATATATGAACAAGGCATCGCTCTCATCGCCAAAAAAAAACCAAACAGAAGCATCCAAGAAGAACCACGGATCCTCACTAATTCCTTGAATGAAGTTAAGGAGATGAAGAATATTTTTAGCTTCTATGGGTTAGAATGGATGGCCAAGACCCCTACACAATACACAAAGAAGATAATCAGGGAGTTCTATACCAACTACCTGGCCACAATAGAGGAGAAAGCAAAGGAGGGGCAAAAGATAATGGAGAAGCCTTTCTTGGAGAGTGTTCTAGTCAGAGGGCGAGTAGTAGATGTATCCGATCGGACTATTGCACGGATGTTATATGGACCTCAGTTCAAAACAACAAGGATAACCCTAGAGTATGATTACAAGGTTGAGGCAATGAAGTAGATAAGGAGTCTAAGCAGGGGTGAGCGACCAAGGCAGCTGCAATGGCTAGCAAAAGTGATAGCTGAGAAAAAGGATGAGGCTGAGTGGGTTTCAGGTGGCAAGTAGGTGGCAAAGAATTCACTGAACTTCATAGAAAAGGCCTGTTGGACACTGGTGAGACATCGATTAGCGCCCATAGTAAATGATAACACGCTGAGTGCTGATAGAGCGGCATTGGTGGCATGCCTCATGTCTCGCTACCCTCTTAACATCCCGAGGATCATAGCTACAGAGATACGAGACCGAGCAGTGGAAGTAAGCACTACTATTCCATTCTCGAGCCTTGTATACAGTTTGTGTAGGGAGGCAAAAGTTCAGCGGGGTGATGAGAGATTGATTGGAGGCCAAAGAATTGCAGACATAGGCCTTATCCAGGATGAGATGAACCCAGTGAGCATATCCAGGGTGCCTACAACTATCCCAGCAGCTCAGCCAGCAAGGGATGTACAGGTGAATGTCCCCAGTACTCAGGAGTAGAGCGAGACACCTGCTACATATGCCGGTCATTCAGAATCAGCTCTCAGCNACTCAGGAGTAGAGCGAGACACCTGCTACATATGCCGGTATTCAGAATCAGCTCTCAGCACCTCAGCTACACTGTTGCCTAGTGTATAGAATCAGACTCCAGCAGGGTACATCTTGGTACTGCAGGATTTCCTCCAGAAGCTAGCAAAGAGATTGACCATGGCCGATTGCAAAATTCAGGCAATGATGGAGAATGTAAAGCCATGGGAAAAATCCGAGATAGATGCAGCAGCTCAGGCTCTTCACACCCGCCTGGATATTTTTGAGAGCAAATTTAACATGAGGATGGCGGAGCAGTCAGACACCGACAATCTCCGTGCTGAGTTGGGGGCTCTTCAGAGTCAATTGGTTGAGTTGTCTTTATGGCAACCAACCATAATAGCAACCCCCACTCTTCCGGACCTAGATGTAGAGCTTGAGGAGGATATTGATTTGGCAGCATACTGGGGGCCAACTACAGCCGGTGATAAAGGCAAGAAGAGAGCTGATGAAGATGTTGATGAGGAGAGTTTGAAAAAGAAGAGAAATAAGGAGAAGAAAGAAAACAAGAGGGCTAGAGCGAAGATTATGCGGGCTCAGGAGGAGTATATGACTGAGCTGCATGAGAAAGTTAGAGGAGCGGGAAGCTCTACCATAGCTCAGCCCGAGCTTGCTAGTGTCCATGACCCTTCGGGTGAGCCACATTCAGCCCCAGTTACTACAGAGGCCGTTCAAGCGGCTACATACATTGAGGGGGGTACCACTACCCTCATTGTTACACCATTGAGTGCGTCGGCCACCGCTAGCGCCACTACACTGCGGAGGTACCAACTACATGAGATGACAGAGGCGAAGTCTGAGTAGCCACAGGTATGTCCCTTTTCCCTTCATGCTTATATTTTATGCTTCGAGGATGAAGCTCATTTTTTAAAAAGAGGGGGTGTACTTGTATTTTTGGGATATTTTTGTTCGTTTGAGGGTTTTTCTTGTCGTGTTTTTTTCCCTCAAGTATGCTATCTAGTAGAACCGGTGTGTGTTAGGATTTTTATTTAGTTGTTATCTTTGTTTGATTAGAAAGTCACTTGGGAATACTCAGCCATTGGATATGCACTAATTTTGTTGTTTTTGAAAAATTGACCCTGTTAAAAATTTTTGCTATGTATTTGTGAAAAAAATGCATGATTTCTGTGGATCATTTTATGTCATTTAGTTATTAATAGTTCTAGTCTTGTTAAGACATGTATGAACCAGACAGGTGAAGTAAAAATAGTTCATGTACCATGTGTGAGTGAGGTCTTAGTATTTATTACAGTATGTTGTTGAAGATCTAGAACTTGTCTGGTTGGTCTCTGCATAGGTTAAGGATGGTTGGTTAGGAGATGATCATAGGTCATTTTTGTTTTAGCTCACTTTTAGCCTATATTACCCTACCAAAGTTTCATGAATCCCTTGATCCCAAGTTTGAGCCTTAATTGAACATATTTCTTTGATTTACCTGTTAACCGTATCCATTTGTTTATAATGAACCTATTTGGCCCTGGTCCTTCCTTGGATATTGTGAACCTCAACATAAGCCCAATGCTTAAGTTGAGGATGGCTAGAGCAGGGGGTGCATAAATAGTGGGAGTGGGAGAAAAGGAAAGAAAAGAAAAAGAGGAGAAAATTTTGTGAAAAATAAGGTGTGGTGAGGTGAAATAGTCAAAAGCTGAAAATTTGAGAACATGGAAAAAGAAAAATTCAAAAGAGCTTGAAATTGTTGAAAAATGTGAAAAATCACCTCATCCATGCAAATATTCTTAAAATGGAAAAAAGGAAACAAAAGAAGAAAAAAAGAATGAAGGGTGAAATAGGAAAATGGTGTAGTCAATGAATGTAGTTTCAAGGAAGGGATAGTCACTCATAAAATCTTTCATCTTTATCATGTCCAGCCGTAAGCCTACATTACAAGCCATATAAAGTCCAATAGTGATCTTAATTTGATCATCTAACAAAGCAAAGCAGAGAAAATAAAGGCAAGCCTATGGTATCTGATACATAATACTTCTAGTTCTTTGAGAGAGTGAGTGTTTCATTTGACCAGTCCCGTGTTTCATTCGATACTTCATACTAGAGTGGGGACTTCATTTTTTGTGAGGGTACATGGATTATGTTTGCTTTTACCATTGGTCTGTGTGAAACACATAGATGATGACTTG
>JACEIK010004415.1:21114-50909 GCA_018107945.1 Datura stramonium
GCCGTGGCACGTTGCCAACGTGCAGGTGGGCTGTTGTGCGCAGCCTGCCTGCCGTGGCACGTTGCCGACGCGCAGGTGGGCTGTTTTGTGCCTCCTCTTTACCGACGTTCGCGTTTTAATTCCGATTCCAAGCCTCTACTTCACCAACTCATGGATTAGTTCCTCAAAGTCATCGAAACCTACAAAACAAAGGCTAATAATGTTGGTTAGCACATATCTTCACATTTATATAAAATTACATGAAAATGTATAAAATAACTTAGATAAACAAGACTAATTTAAGTTATCAAGCATCCCTCGGGCATGCTATTTTGCCCGCGATCAACACCTGTGGTCATATCAAAACTCAAAATTTCAACCCAGTACAAACACCTTCCCATGACTAACTCAACGACTCGTGGTGCACCATATAGGTCATTGGATGACTTGTCGTGTGACCTGATGTAGAAAACTCTGTTTTCCCCGTTTCAACTCTCGGGTCTGATCATAGAATTTTCAAGGTATTGAAGTATATCCCCCTTGGGAACATTCATCCTCGAATGCGGGAAATCATACTAGAAAGTTGAGAAATGCAATCATCATACTCAAATACTGAACATATAAACTGAAAACAGACAGAGTGATTGACTTCGAAATAAACTACATAACTGAACTGAATTCAGGAATCATACATACATACATTTCCATGAAAGAAACTGAGGCACGTGATCTGAACATGAAACTAAATAGAATACTAGGGAGGAAATTGATACCTCAAGCTGAAACTTAGCAAGAAGGGAATAGATATAGGTACTTAGCCACTATATCTTCTTCGACTTCCCACGTAACTCCCTCAACATGTTGGTTCCTCCACAAAACCTTGACTGAAGCTACTTCTTTATTTCTTAGCTTTCGTACCTGACGGCCAAGTATTTCTACCGGAACCTATTCATAGCTAAGGCTATCCTTCACACCTACACTCTCCACCAGAATACCTAGAGCTGGATCACCTAAACACTTCTCTAAGAGCGATACATGGAAAAATGGATGAATTGAAGCTAATTCTGAGGGCAATCTAACTCATATGCTACCTTGCCAACCCGTTTCACAATTCGATATGGACCAACATAACAGTGATTGAGTTTCCCTTTCTTTCAAAACCTCATCACTCCCTTCATGGGAGATACCTTCAAAAACACCCAATCATCAACTTCAAACTCAAGCTCTCTCCTCCCTACATTCGCATAGGACTTTTTGCTACTCTGAGTTGTTTTCAACCTTTCTCTTATAAGCTAAACCTTCTGCATAGCCTCATGAATTGAATCTGGACCTATCAATGTAGCTTCACTGACCTCAGACCAACCAATAGGTGATCTAAACCGTCGCCCATAAAGAGCCTCAAACGGAGCCATCTGAATGCTGTAATGGTTGTTGTTTTTATATACAAACTCAATGAGAGGAAAATGATCATCCCAAATACCTTTGAAATCAATAACACATGCTCTAAACATATCCTCCGGAGTTTGAATGATCTGCTCCGCCTGACCATCTGTTTGCGGGTGGAATGCTGTGCTATGCTTGACCTGAGTATCAAGTCCCTTCTGAAATGTTCTCCAAAACTGGGAGGTAAACTGAGTACCTCTATTTTATATAATGGACAAGGGAACTCCATGCAATTGAACTAACTCCCCCATGTACAACTTAGCATAATCCTCCGCTGAATCGGTAGTTTTGACCGGTAGGAAATGACCTGCCTTAGTCAACCTATCTACAACCATCCAAATAGAGTCATACTGTTGACGAGTGCAAGGAAACCCTGTAATGAAGTCCATATTGATCTCCTCCCACTTCCAAGTAGGGATACTAATGTCTTGGAGCATACCTACAGGTATTTGATGTTCCATATTCACCTGTTGACAATTCAGACACTTACCACAAATTCTTCTATGTCCTTCTTCATGCCACTCCACCAATAGACTTCCCATAGGTCCTGGTATATCTTGGTGGCACCTGGATGTATAAAGTATCTGGAAGCATGAGCCTCGTGCAACATCCTATCTCTCTAATCATCAACATCCTGAACACACAAGTGACCCTGTTATCGAAGCACACCATCTTGCCCTTTGGAGAAGACTTCTACCTTCTAATTCTTAAGGCTTCCTTCAATTTTACCAAAATGGGATCCTCATCTTGCCTAGCTTTTACTTCGGTCACTAAGGATGATTCTGACCCATTCTGAACTATGACACCATCATCTGTCAAGCCAATAAGGCAACCTCCCAACCATAAAAGCCGATGCATATCTTTCACCAACTCTTTCCTCTCCTAATCTACATGGGATACACTCTCCATAGAAAGCCTGCTAAGAGCATCTGCCACCACATTGGCCTTGCCCGGATGATAGAGGACACTTATATCATAATCTTTAAGAAGCTCCAACCACCTCCTCTAACATAGACTTAGATCCTTCTGGGCAAACAAGTACTCTAGGCTCTTGTGGTCCGTAAACACATCTACATGGACCTTGTACAAATAGTGTCTCCAAATCTTCAAGGAAAATACTATCGTCGCCAACTCAAGATTGTGAGTCGGATAGTTCTTTTCATGGACTTTCAGCTTCCTGGAAGAAATAACTTTACTGTGTTGCATGAGTCCACAACCAAGGCCGATCCTCAAGGCATCACAATATACCATAAATCCCTCGGTACCCTCAGGTAGGGTCAACNATCTTAGCAACAATGCCACTCATTAGTGGAACGATTGAACAAACTCACAACCAAGGCCGATCCTCAAGGCATCACAATATACCATAAATCCCTCGGTACCCTCAGGTAGGGTCAACACTGGTGCTAAGGTGAGTTGATTCTTCAACTCTTGGAAGCTCCTCTCACAAGCCTCCGACCATTGAAACTTTAGTTTCTTCTAGGTCAATTTAGTCAACGGTGCTGCAATGGACGATAACCCTTCAACAAACCTTTGATAGTAACCAATTAAACCTAAGAAACTCCTAATATCTGAAGGACTAACTGGAATAGGCCTATTCTTCACCGCTTCTATCTTTTGAGAGTCCACCCGTATGCCCTCACTTGACACCACATGACCCAAAAATGCCACTGAGTTCAACCAAAACTCTCATTTACTTAATTTAGCATACAAGTGGCGATCCTCAAGAGTCTGTAGCACCACCCCAAATGAGAGGCATGCTCCTCTTTGCTCTGAGAGTATATAAGGATGCCATCTATGAACACGATCATGAACATATCCAAGTATGTCTTGAACACCCTTTCTCAAATCCATAATTGTTGCAGGAGCATTCGTTAGTCCAAAAGACATAACTACAAACTCATAGTTACCATGCCGAGTCCTGAAGGCTGTCTTCGGAATGTCACTCTCTCGAACCCTTAGCTGATGGTACTCGGATCTGAAATCTGTCTTCGAAAAGCACTTAGCACCCTGAAGCTGGTCAAACAAATCATCAATCCTGGGGAGAGGATACCTGTTCTTGATTGTGACCTTATTCAATTGCCGATAATCAATACACATTCGAAGGGAACCATCCTTTTTGCGGACAAAGAGAATTGGTGCACCCCATGGAGATTGACTAGGTCTGATGAATCCCTTGTCTAAGAGATCTTTCAACTGCTCTTTCAACTCCTTTATCTCACCTGGAACCATTCTATAAGGAGGGATAGATATAGGATGCATATCAGGAAGGAGGCCAATACCAAAATCGATCTCCCACTCAGGAGGAATTCCCCGTAAATCATCTAGAAACACTTTTGGGTATTCGCACACTACAGGAACTGACTAGATAGTTGGGGCTTCGGACATAGCATCCTTAACATTAACTATGTGGTACACGCAACCATTAGAAATCATCTTTTTGGCCTTAAGATAGGAAATGAAGTGACCTACAGGCATAGCTAAACTACCCTTCCACTCTAGGATTGGCTCACCCGAAAATTTGAACTCTATTGCACGAGTTCTACAATTGACTGAGACATAACATGCATGTAGCCAATCCATATCGAAGATAACATCAATATTGTTCATGGCTAACTATACTAAATTTGTTGAGGTGAATTTTTGAAGGATTGCGATAGTGCAATCTCTATATACCCGTCGAGCTATAACTTAATCACCAACTGGAGTAGAGACTGAGAAGGGTTCTAATAAGATTTCGCAACTGACTCTAAAACTACTAGCAACATAGGGCATCACAAAAGATAAAGTAGCCCTTAGGTATAACAATTCATATACATCAAGGTGGAAAAATCATAACATACATAGTGACTACATCGGGGGAGACCTCCTGCTCCTGATGAGATGTTAGGGCGTAGAATTTGATTTGGTGCTGACCGCCACCCACACTAGTAAATGCCCCATGCTAGGCTGGGCGTGTTGGTGGAGCTGTTGAACTGAATACTGGCCTCAACCCCTATCATGGCCCTGTTTGGCTGCTGGGCAATCTCTAAGCATATGTCCGGGCTTCCCACACCTAAAACAAGCACCTAAACCAGCTAAGCACTGACCCACGTGTCTCCGGCCACATCTGCCACACTATGGAATGCTGGACTCTACGAGTCTGCTACTGTGACCCTTAGAGCCTAAGGCTCGTCCCCTCTAATGGTGCCTGAATTTGGATGGCACACTCATAGCCAATGGTGCTAGGGCTGAAGATCTCTGGTGGGACTACTGGCGGTGCCCACTAGGTCTTTGCTAGAAGAATCTAAAGCTATCAGTCCTGGCCCTCTTGGCCTCTCTCTCCTGCTCACTCACCAATATCGCCTCCATCTACTGGGGGTACAGAACTATCCGAGAAAGGTCAATGTCCTGATGCAGCATCGTGGTTCGACAATCTTTGACCAAGTAGTCTGCTATCCCATGCACGAAATGACTCACTCGGGATCTCTGATCTGTCACCATCTCAGGTGCATACTTGGACAAATGAGTGAACTCCAAGGTATAATCCTGAACTATTATCTTTCCTTGCTTCAGGTTCACAAACTCGTCTGCTTTATTCTCCCTCATCTTATGAGGGAAGAATCGATCCAGAAATGCAGCATGAAACTCATCCCAACACATACGGCCTGCTCCAACTACCCTACTATCCTTTCATTGCTTGAACCTGATGTTCACAACCCCTTTCAACTGATATGAGGCCAGATCGACACACTTCTCCCTAATCACTCCCATAATCTAGGTGATCTTCAGAACCTCATTGACAACCTCATCTGGATCCTCATCCACCTTTAATCCAAGAAACTTTAGAGGGTTCATCCTCAGAAAATCTCTGACTCTTGCCGCCGTCGCATTCCCGTTCTGAGGGACATGCACTATCGCCTGTTTATTGACCTGGGTTGGCAAGGCCTGAGCTAGCATCTGTATGGCTGCTCTGAACTCAACATAGGAAACCTGCTCAGTTACATGATCCTCATTGGCCGGTGGGGCCTGCTGGTGACCATCCACATCCCTATTTCCATTTCCATTTTCTTCTTCTGTTAACTCAGTAAGGAGGCATGATTCTGCAAACGCATATAGTATGAGTTAGAAGGATAGAGAGATATTTCATTACATGACTTAGATCATAAAAGAAGAGAACATTTCCTAAAACGTCTCTTAGCCTATTCATCATAAGTGTGGCGTGCTTCACAACCATGAAAAAGACTCTACTTAATGCGTCTCTCAGACACCATAGGACACTTCAAAACCTAATTCTCTAATACCAAGTTTGTCACGACCTAAACATAGGCTCAGATTGAGACATGGGACAAAGAAACCCCGAGAAGATCCAAGTCGACCCTTCGCATGAACGTGAAATGTAGAATCAACATACTCAAGTGGAAGTTTAACATATATAATAAAGCGGAAGTTTGAAATATCATAACACCTGAATTCATAACAAAAGGCTAAAACAGAATACACGCTATGTTTGAAAAACCTCTACTATTGACGAGTTGATGGGACAAGCCCCCAACTAACTTACTATAGTATAAAATTGAAAATACTAATAAATTGAAAGGAAGGGCCCTTGAAAGATGAGGAGGACTCACCAACTCTGGCTGGAAAGTGCTAATACTACAGATTTGGCTAATGACGGGATTAAGCATGAATATCCGTGCCTGTATTATGAAATGATACAACATAGAGTATGCGATAGTATCATTACTGATGAACATCCAAATTGAATGAACTTGTTGAATACATAG
Organism: Datura stramonium; assembly: GCA_018107945.1. NCBI lineage: Eukaryota > Viridiplantae > Streptophyta > Magnoliopsida > Solanales > Solanaceae > Datura > Datura stramonium. The sequence goes on from JACEIK010004415.1 coordinate 27,303, forward strand.
TATCATCACTGATGAACATCTATAACTGAAATCATGAGGAACAATGGCAGACTCTTCATATAACCGACATTACCACATTAGAGCTTACGTGGTCTCGACTATCACACTCAAGTGGGTAGAGCCATCCAAAGTCTTTCCATGGCTAAGGACGCTACCATGATATCAATATCAAGCGGAAGGCCCCTTGGGGGCAGGGGAAGCGGGAGGTCCCAAATAATCTGAAAATACCTACATTAGCACGTAGTTTTGAGGAATAGGGTTGACTGACCCTTAGCCTACTCGGTGCTAGACGCTACTCCAAAAAACATGCATATACTCTCCATCATTTTTCAACTAAGCTGAACCATCATCTAGTGATGAAGCTGACTCATAACATACATGCATAAATCTGAAATCATAACATGAGGATCCTTGGGCTCAAACCATACCACAAGCTAAAATAGTGGGAGTCTAGACTCCAAAAATCCATGTGTTAAGCTAATACATGAAGTTTAGATAAATCATGAAACATACTTAATATGGGCTTGACCAATACCTAAACATGCTTGAAATAGGTTTAATTCATTCAAAAACATAGTATAGACATGGGTACTTTGAAATCATACTTTCTTCATATACATCTCATCATGCTTGAACACATACATCATAACCTCATCTATTCATGCACTTTCATGGTTGGGCATAAAAATTTGTAAAACTTGAAAACAAAATTTGTGATTGAAAACATTGTAAAATTTGCCCATGAATCATAATTCAACATTATAAACATGCTTAGATCATACCCATGATTGATACTTACAGAATTCATATGTTGGGTTAAATCCCCATCGATTCATCAACTAGAATTTCATGAATTGAAGAGGGATTGGGTATGGGTATGGATGAATACACCCATTCATAACCCTACATACCTGTAGAAATCCAATTTCACAACTCTCTTCATTGCCCAGTCGAAATTTGGGGACGAACTTGATGAATCTAGACTAGATCACCCTTAGGAGCTTCTAGACTTTCATGCATGGAAGAGAATAGGCATATAATGAACTCACCCCTCATAAAACACATTATTCTGAGCTTAAAACGACATATTATAGGCCTTAGGAACCTAGGAATTACGAAAAAACCCTTAATAAATTCATAAGAAATTACACACTGCCACTCCCAACGAGGGACTGGATGACTCGTGCCTTAGACCACGACTCTTGGTCGCAAGTCATTGCCTACACTGGAATCCTTCCTTCTAAGGGTCACCACGAGGGACACCATGAATCGTGGTGTACCCAATGACTTGTGGTGACCAAGCTTCATCCACACTGCCCAAACTCCTTCCACCTTCAATCACTCTTGACCACAACCCACAAAATGAATTGTGGTGCTGACCACGACTCGTGGTCACCTCAAAACTCAAAATTTCAACCCAGTCCAAACTCCTCCCCATGAGTCACTCAACGACCCGTGGTGCACCCCACGGGTCATTGGATGAATCGTCTTGTGACCTGGTGCAGAAAACTCTATTTTTCCTGTTTCAACTCCTAGGTCTGATGTTAGGGTTTTCGGGGTATTGCACTTCATATATATGATACAACAGTTTCTAAGAAACTTCTATTGAATATAGAACTAGTACAACTATCATAATGTCAGGACAAGGCCCCGACATACTCATACAGTAATATATGTACGAATAAAAGGAGTACTAGACACATATTATCTCCAGGTAGAAGTGGAGCTTACGAAATGTACAATTGAATAATAAGTAACTAATGAGATTGTCTGCTAACTTGTACATCAGATCCCACATTTATTTTAATGCAGTGCCCTAACCATAGGGACATGAGTACATACAAAACATTTACTAGTAAGTAAAGCAGATAGAATAACAAGTAAAACATATAAGGAAGCTCAAATGAACAGGAAATCAAATATGAGTAAGTGAAAATCAGAAATACTTTCTGAAACTATAACTCATGGATTAGACGTATTATCTAGTTATTCAAATGTTTTTAGATTGTTCACTAACATATGGACAAGAATAGTTTGTACATGTAGACTATAAAGTCTTATGTCATTTCAACTGATCAACTGAATGGATAAGCCTTAAGGGCAATATCTGGGACATAAATAACATATGTTATTATTTATATATTGAAACCATTTGCAAGTGATTCAGTCTCGTAAGTCTTGTAGTACATGAAAATACGCCTCTAAAGGGTCAACAAGTGAGAGTTGGCCCACAAGCTGGTATCCATAAACAACCCATCAAGTGAAATAATAGAAAAAGTGTATCATGTTCCTACTAATAAAATGTAAAAATTAGTCATGCCATAATAGGCAGGTACGCCACTCTTATGTCGCGCCCCAAAACTGGGGGAAGACGCGACTGGCTCCCGATACCCGATTGAACGAGAAAACGGCTACATAACCTCTATAACTGTAATACTCAGGCCAACTAGGCCACCTGTCATAGTCAACTATAACTCAGAAAGGGACCGACTAGGTTTCAACATATAATAAAAAGAGGTAAGGGGCCGACAAGGCCACAAGAGAACTAAAAAAAACTATGGAAAGCTAGCAAGGCCACATACTGAACTGGAACTATACAACTAGTCCACAAAGGCCTCTAAAGAGTAAATAAACAAAATACACGGGATAGGGCCTCAACCTACCTATACTATACAACAAAACTCAAAAGACACGCTAGAACTCAACTCTTGAAAGAAGGAAACATACCAACTCTCTGCTGAAGAGAAACTCCTACTGCAGTTGGTGGTCTAAACCTCTATATGTACCTGCAACACTATTACAGGGGGTCCCCAGGCGAAGGGACATTAATACGAAAGATATATACTGGTGTGTAAGACTGAAAGATGTAAACACAGTAAATACCAAAGATAACTGAACCAGGGATAGGAGGAAACACAGCCTAAAATCAATTAACATCAATCCTAACAAGAAAGATAACTGATAATAACTCAAGGGGTAGGGTAGGGAAGACAACTTGTAACCTTCTATCCTATATGCAATGACATGTGCATAACTCAATTGACTCATGTGCATGGACTCCCGATACTTGGACTGGAATTATGAGAACTGAATCAAAGGCTAGCTAACACTTGGACTAGGATTTTAAGAGTTACCAGATTCTCGGACCAAGATTTTATAAGTTACCTGATACTCAAACCAGGATTTTATAAGTTACCTGATACTTGGACCAGGACGCTTACCAATTACATGGATGAGGATTTTATACATAACACCTCATACCAATAGTCCTTTAATACTTGGACCATAGAAGGAATTCTTTGATACTTGGACCGAATAATATGCAAACCAATACTTGGACTGCCAAAATGTATAATAAGATATGATTTACTCAGAGAATTGGTCCAACTTACCAATTGAATGAAATTCCCCTTACAACTGATAGGAGGGAGCTTGTAACATTACTAACTCAAAAGATTAGTTATGAACTCAAGACTTGAGGAACTTTGAACTAAGCATTGTCTACAGAATATTAGAATCAACTATGGATACTTAGACTCAACTTTAAATACTAAGACTCAACTTAGAGCACTCAGACTCAACTTGGAATACATGGATTCAACTTAGAATTCTATGATTCATATCAAAATATTTAGACTAAACTTAGGATTCTCTGATTCATCTTAGAATATTTAGACTCAACTCAGAATACTTGAATTCCGCTATGGAGTACTTGAACTCGATTTGGAGTACTTAGGCTTGACTTTAGAATACTCGGATTCACCTAGAGTTCTCGAACTCACTTAGAATACTTAGATTACTTTAGAGTACTTAGGCTTCACTCTATAGCACTTAACTTGAATTTATAGTACTTAGACTCAATGTTATATACTTAGATTTTTTTTTTGAACTAACCTTGAAAATTTGGGAGTTGGATAACTTCACATGAACATCAAGGAAGGAAATCATAACATCATTCTTTATCTTAAGATATCTCATTTCTAATATTTAGGAGAATGGGTAACTATATCACTTCAGCAACTTGCTTCAATATTGGCAACTTAGTTATATTTACTCGTTCAAAGTTATCGTCTTAGCTTACTTGGCATAACAAATCATTTTTATAAACTCTTTACTAGAAGCGCTTAATGATACGAACTTCCTATTGGATCTACATATGTTTATGTGACTTTAATGTAAAGAATCAGCTCACAGTTCCCACAATAAGGAGTTTCCAAATTCAATTTACATTTATGATTACGAAAACACAATATCGTACTTTATTCACCACTTTGGACTAGATACAAGCTCATCACTTGAACCTCAATTCAACATATAACTTATAGATTTAGGTGTAACTTTACTTGCTGGTTTTAGGAATCAAGAACACATTTACTTGACTATAACTTATGAAGTTAAAATCATGCTCAAAGAAAGAACGAGGGCACCTTACATACCTTAGAACATCAACTTCAATTTTAGCCGTTAACACTTTGAGTGAAGACTTGCATCTCCTTCAAAATTCAACTCATAACATATAGGAACGAAACTGTTTTACCCCAATAATCTTGCAGTAACGTCTAGCAACAAGAACATAACAACAAAGACATCATTATATTACTACAATCTTCCTCAAAGTTCTAACTTTATAAACACATGGAAATCAAAGGGGGAATTCACTTACCCTTTACTTTAAAATGGTATTCTTATGGATAGGTATGTTCTCCTTCAACTTTGCTGCCAGGAAATGCACATGCACTAAAACTTGCTGCAACTCAACACACAAGAATGTAAAATGATCCTTTGTATCTTTAAGAGTTGTAGCTCAACTTTGCATCACGTTTGGAGGAAGATTTGTAGCTTAATTTCTTCCTTTAATTATTGGAAAATAGAGATGATTTAAGGGTGTAAGCATGCTGATCAATTCAAGGATGTATACAAAATGAATGCACAACATGTCACTTTAAATATATATATAGGTTGGTGATGTGATATCTTGGGGTCCATGTTGAGCAAGCCATTGCAGAGGGGCTGCTTGGCCGTCCACATCATGTAGGCCGGCCTAGCCTAGGTCGGCCTTTCCTACTCGTTCGTCAAGTTATTTACATCTCCAATCTTCTGCCAATTCATATTATACACTCCATATTACTTAAATCCCTTAACATGTACATACATATACTTTAATCGCTCATCATACAAGTTCTTATAACATTTATATGGAAAAACATTTCTGGGGTATAACATCCTCCCCTCTTAGAAACATTCGTCCTTGAAGGAGGATCAACCTTACCTCACTGGTCTTTAAAGATAATAAAACATAACTTAAAGAGGATAACTTGTAAAGTTCATACCTCGAGATCATATAGGTATCATAAATAAATTCTAGTACTACTTTCTCATTTCTTCTTTTCCTTCTCAAGTTACTTCTTCAAAGTTTTTACTTTTCCATAACACGTTAACTAAGGCAAATTCTGTGGTCCTAAGCTTCCTCACTTGCCGGTCCAAAATAGAACTAGGATTTCTGTATAGGTCATTTCTTAAGAAATTTGAACATACACATTAGGCATAATACATGTTGGATCTCTTGTACATTTCCGTAACATCGATATGTGAAACACAGGATGAACTACAACTAAATATGCTGGCGTCTCTTACTCATAGGCTACTTTGCCTATTCTGTGGACAACTCTGTAAGGTTTGATGTATCTGGGGTTTAACTTTCCCTTTTTACCAAAACATATGACGTTCTTCATAGGCTATACCTTTAAAAAGAACCAATCGGCAATGACAAACTCCAGTACTCAGCGACGTACATCAGCATAAGACATTTGTCAATTCTGAGCTATTGATAACGCTCAGATTACAAATCAAAAGAAGTATAACATGATCGTTGTCAATAAAGAATCCAACGAGGGTTGGGGTCGATCCTACAAGGATTATGGTCAAGAATTCTAATGCTATTACTTATGTTTTTAGTTCAATTATTTTCTAAGGTTTTTTTAATATAAATAAATAAGTGACAGTATTGTGAAAAGGTGTTGTTGTAAATGATATGCAATTAACTAGAGAAGTGTTCCTAATGGATTCATAACTATTCCAGATTAAACCCTTGTGACCTATTCCAATACTTAGCCTGTAGATCGATAAAATACATTCATCCAAAAGGCTGATTCTCCCCTATTAGATGACTATACTCAATCACCAGAATAGGTCTTATGAGCATTTCCAACTAACCTTTATCAAGGATTTCAATTAACTTTTATGCGACCGTAGCTCAAGTTATTAAATGAAAATTGATAATTTCAAGTATTTATTGTCTTTCCCTTTTTCTAATATCTACTTCTCTAGGTTCAAGTAAATAGAGAATATGGGCTAGACCTAACATTGCGCACCATTAAGAAACAATTATCATGAAGGGAAGAACAATACAAGTATCAGAATTGGTTTAGAATCACTTTGTGTTACCCTAATTTGTTATTTCACCATGGTTCTCACAACCCTAGTTGTGGAGGTTTAGTTGTTCATGTTTGAGAGAATAAATCCAGAAAATGTAGAAGAATTCATCAGTGAAGACTTACAATAATGAAAGAATAAAACTCCAAGAATCAATTGCACAATAAATCTTCAATGTCAAGAACACAATGAAGAAACTTGTTCAAAACTCTCGTGAATTTTTTTATCCAAGTCACATTGGAAAACATCAAAAGAACACCACAATGTAAAATTATAGGCCTCCTAATAATAACTAAAAGCAAAATATTTATATAATTAATGAAATTCTTTCCTAAATTAATAGGGACTGCATCACCGGGATGACCTACGAGTCGTAGCATGCTGCTTCGAGTTATGGTCAGTGATCGTACCATACTATGCCTCGTCTGGGTCTATCACAGATGCATAGTACGGCTCATGATAGGTCACCGCAAGTCATAGCAACTAGTCGTTGCTTGAACTTCAGCAATGTAACACCTCTGATGATCATCCTATGAACACCTGTTACATCTCGTACTAGGCTGTTATAATTCATGCATTCCACTTGTGCCTTGAGGATGTCAATTTTCTGTATCTTTGCTTCTGAGCACTAGCAATCAGTATGAGTCATACAATCCTATCACAACTCATGGTATTTGGTCGCACTCTAAGTTCTATACTTGGGCATTTTCTAAATCTCTTCTACAAGCACTAGCTACAACTCGTACCCAGATGGTACGATTCATATTGTAACCTGTAAAGCACCATTTTCTACACTTTTCATTTCTTTTCCATAATCTATCTCCTGGAACTGATTTCCCTGCAAATACAAAAAAGAACCTCATATATGTATAAACACATCCAAGTTCTAGCATCTTTTCTATGTTTTGAGTATAGAAAATGTTGTAAAACATGACACATCAGTTGTCTAAAGCCTATCTCTAATAACCTTCACCTTATCAATTGCCTTCTGTACCTAGTCTGGCCCAAATAACCTTGCCTCACTAAGCTTAAACCAACCCACTAGAGATCTACACTTTTGCCCATATGAAGCTTTATAATGATCCAAATGAATACTCGCCTGATAGCTATTATTGTAGGCAAAATCTATCAAAGAGACATGATCATCCTAACTTCCACCAAAGTCTAAAACATAGGTACGCAACATATCTTCAAGCGCCTAAATAGTGTGCTCAGCTTGTCCATCAGTCTGAGGATGAAATGTTGTGCTAAGGCTCACTAGAGTGCTAAGCCTTTCTGGAAAGAATTCCAGAAGTTCACTGTAAAATATGCACCTTTGTTCAAAATAATAGATAAGGGAACGCCATGAAGGAAAAATATCTCTCATATGTAAAGTTAGGCATAGTCCTTGACCGCATAAGTAGTTCTAACTGGTAAGAAGGGTGCTAATTTTGTTAATCTTTCTATAATCACTAAAATAAAATCGTATTTCCTACTCGTTCGAGGAAAACCTATAATGAAATCCATATGAATTACCTCCCATTTCAATGCTGGAATCTCTATACTCTAGGTCAGCCCTCCAAGCATTTGGTACTCAACCTTTACCTATTGGCAATTAGGATACTGAGTTACAAAACCTGTGATGTCCTTCTTCATACCATTCCACCAATATAACTACCTCAGCTCAGATACGTATTCCTGGCACCTGGATGTACTGAATAATAGGAATAATAGGCTTCATTCATGATCTGATCAGGTAAGTTACCCACATTGGGTACACATATGCGAGTCTGATACCTAAGAACTCCATCTAGCCCACACTTAAATAAGGGCTACTTCTACTACAATATACTATCTCTCAGCAACACCAACTTTAGATCATCATACTGCCTATGCTTAACTTCTGCTACAAAGTATGATTCTGTCGTATTATGAATAATAACACCTCCACCTTCAGTATTTAATAATCGAATCTATAGTTTAGCTAACTGGTGTAAAGCTTTTACTATTTCTATCCTGTTAGTTTGAATCTGGCTCAAGCTACCCATAGACTTGTGACTTAATGCTTCAGCTACAACATTTGTTTTACCTGGATGGTAGAGAATGCTAACATCATAGTCCTTTAGCATTTGTAACCACCTTCTCTATCTCAAACTTAATTTTTTATACTAAACCAAATACTGGAGGCTTTTATGATCTATGAATATGTCAACATGAATACCATATAAGAAGTGACGCCAGATCTTCTGTGCAAACACTACAGCTGCAACTCCAGGTCATGAGTAGGATAATTCCGCTCATATTTCCTTAATAATCTCGAGGCATAGGCGATAAATTAGTTGTGTTGCATCAGAACATAGCCCAAACCAACTCTAGAAGTGTCACTATAAATGATAAAACCCTTTGTACCCTCGAGAAGGTCCAAAATTGATGTTGAAGTCAACTTATCTTTCAACTCCTGGAAACTGCACTCACATGCTTCTGTGACCAATCAGGTGATCCGGTAGGCTGTTGCACCTGCCAATATCGATGGAACTGCAGATGTTGCCAGGGTTGGGGATTTGACTTGAATGAACCCCCCCAGAGTTTCACAGGTCAAAGGTAGACGAGGAACCATAGGATTTCAATGATGAGGCTCAGAAGCTCACCCAAATCATGGGTGTTACCTCCATCGAAAGTGCATATTTGGCTGCCTATCTGCTTAAGGGAGTGGCTCAGATATGGTAACGTTAGTGGAAATAAGGGAGACGAGCTGGTCCAGGTCCGATGGAGCGGGATGAATTCATAACTATATTTTTGGATAGATTCTTTCCCCGTGATCGAAGGGAAGTGAAGGTAGAGGAGTTCATCAATCTAAATCTAAGCTCTATGATAGTTCAGGAGTATGCCCTCAAGTTTACTCAGCTGTCTAGATATGCTCTAGAGATGGTTGTTGGACTTTGGGCCAAGATGAGCAAGTTCATTTCAATTGTTTTGGAATCGGTGGTTAAGGAGTTCAGGATTTCCATTCTCATTACTGACATGGACATCTCCAGATTTATAATCCATGCACAACATATGGATGTGGAGATATTGAGAAAAATAGAAAAGGAGAGTAAGTGGATGAGGACCGGTCAGTTCGAGTATTAACATTAGAGATTAGGCGATGGTAGCCACCCATCGCAACAGTAGAGACCTGTGATCCTTCTTCCAGGACCTGTAAGGATCGAAAGGGGGGAGCATCAAGCTCTCAGTCTCAAAGCTATGTCTCCAGTAGCCACGCTTTCTCTGCATGTCTGAAGTATGGTAAAAACCATCCTGGTGAATGCCATTTAGGCAAGGAGGGTTTCTTTGTTTGTGACCAACTGGGTTACAGGTTGAGGGATTTCCCGTTAACTGGATAGGGGAAGGCCCAATCCACTACATAAGCATCTCCAACAGGTCGCCCAGCTCCACAGGGTACTATTTCAGGTACAGGTAGTGGTCACCGCTAGAATCACTTTTATACTCTATCTTCATGTTAGGACCAAGAGAACTCACCTAATGTGGTTACTGGTATGTTACATCTTTTCTACATAGATGTCTATGCATTACTAGATCCAGGAACTACATTTTCCTTTGGGACTCCTTATATAAAAATTCAGTTTGATGTTAGTTTAGAAGTTCTGTTAGAACCATTTCCAGTCTGTACCCTTGTTGGTGAGTCAGCCATAGCTAGTCGAGAATACAGAAATTTCCCAGTCATAGTGTTATAAAGAGTCACCTCAGTTGACCTGGTAGAGTTAGATATGGTCAATTTTGACATCATTCTTGGCATGGACTGGTTACATTCTTGTGATTCCACAGTCGACTATAGAACCATAGTCGTTAAATTCCAGTTTCCTAATGAGCCAGTTCTGGAATGGAAGGGTTGTATTTCAGTACCTAAGGGTCAGATTATTTCTTACCTTAAGGCTAGAAAGATGATTTTGAAGGGATATATCTACAATTTAGTTCGAGTCAGGGATTATATCTTTGAATCCCCAACTTTTAGTTAGTTCCAATCATCAATGAGTTTCTAGATGTGTTTCTCGAGGATCTTTTTGGAGTCCCTCCCAATCGAAAAATAAATTTCAGCATAGAACTTCTTCTAGAAACCCAACCTATCTCAATTCCTCCTTACATATTCGCTCCAGCTAAGCTTAATAAGTTGAAGGAACAACTGAAGGACCTTTCAGACAAAGGCTTCATCAAGCCCAGTAAGTTCCCATGGGGTGCCCTAGTATTATTTGTGTGCAAGAAAGACTGTACACTCAGGATGTGTATTGACTATCGTTAGTTGAACAAAGTCACAATCAAGAACAAGTATCTCCTCCCCAAGATTTATGACTTGTTCGACCAGCTTCAGGGAGCTAGCTATTTTTCTACGATAGACATCTGATCATGATACTATCAGCTCAAATTTAGAGAATGTGACATTTCGAAGTCATCCTTCAGAACATGGTATGGTCACTATGAATTTATAGTAATATCTTTTGGACCAACGAATGCTCCCGCAAATTTTATGGACTTGATGAATAGGGTGTTTAAGTAGTACTTGGACATGTTCATTATCATCTTCATAGATGATATTGTAGTCTATTTCAGGGCTGAGGAGGAGAACGCAAACCACCTAAGGATAGTTTTGCAGACTCTAAGAGACCGCCAGTTATTCGCTAAGTTTAGCAAGTGTGAATTCTGGCTGAAGTCAGTGACTTTCCTTGGTCATGTCATTTCTAGTGAGGGCATTTAGGTTGATCCTTAAAAAATAGCAGCAGTTAAAAACTGGCTAAGACCCATTTCTCCATTACACATTAGGAGTTTCTTAGGCCTAGCCGGTTATTACAAACGGTTTATATAAGTATTATCCTTTATTGCATCTCCCATGACCAGGTTTACTCATAAGAAGTTCTAGTTTTAGTGGTCTGATGCTTGGAGAAGAGTTTTCAGGAGTTGAAGACTCGACTCACTATTGCCCTACTTTTGAATTTACCAGAAGGATCAAATGGGTTCATGATTTATTGCGACACCTCCAAAATTGTTCTAGATTGTGTATTGATGTGGCATGGTAAGGTTGTATCTTATTCTTCCAAACAGTTCAAGGATCATGAGAAGAAATATCTGACTCATGATCTTGAGATGGCAGCGATAGTATTTGACTTAAAAATTTGGAAGCACTATCTTTATGGTGTCTATGTAGATGTATTCACTAATCACAAGAGCCTATAGTATGTGTTTAGTCAAAAGTACCTAAATCTTTGTCAAATAAGGTGATTGGAGTTGTTAAAAGACTATGATATGAGCATGTTGTATCACCCGAGCAAAGCCATTATAGTGGCTGATTCCCTCAGCAGGTTATCTATAGGGAGTATTGCTCACGTTGAGGATGATGCGAAAGAGTGGGCAAAAGATGTTCACAGGCTAGCTCAATAAGGAGTCTGATTGGTAAACTCAACAGAGGGTGGGGTGGTAGTCTAATATGGGTCAGACTCCTCCTTTGTGGTAGAAGTTAAGACAAGGCAAGATGAGGACCCAATCCTACTTAAACTGTAGGAAGAAGCTCTCTAAAAGGAGGTGGAAGCATTCTCCAAAGGGAGAGATGGTGTGCTCTGTTACTAGGGTAGATTGTGTGTTCCAGATGTAGATGAGTTGAGGCAATAGATATTAATGAAAGCCTATAGATCTAGATATTCCATTCACCCAGGTGCCACAAGATGTACTGTGATCTATGGAAAATCTACCGGTGGAATGGCATGAATAAGAATATTGCAGAATTTGTGGCTAAGTGTTCTAATTGCCAGTATGTGAAGGTTGAAAAGCAGAGATTGGGAGGTATTACTTAGGACATTAGCATCTCTACCTGAAAGTGGGAGGAGATCAACATGGATTTTACTATAAGTCTACCTCATACACGCAGGTAGTGTGATTCCATTTGGGTGTTTGTGGACTGGATGACTAAGGTAGCTCAATTTCTACCGGTCAAGACCACAAATTCAGCAGAGGATTATGCTAGGATGTACATTCGGGAGTTGGTCAGGTTACATGGAGTCCCTTTGTCCATCATTTCGGGTAGAGGTACTCAATTTACCTTACACTTTTGGAAGTCCTTTCAGAAGGGGCCTGGTACTCAGGTTAAACTAAACACAACTTTTCATTCATAGACAGATGGAAAGGTTGAGCGGACCATTTAGACTCTGGAGGATATGTTGTGGGCTTGCATGATCAATTTCAAGGACAGTTGGGATGATCACCTACCTCTTATCAAGTTTGCATATAATAACAGCTACCACTCTAATATGCAGATGGCCACGTTTTAAGCGTTATATGGTAGGAGGTGTAGGTCTCTTACAGGGTGGTTCGAAGTTCGTGAAGCTTCCTTGATAGGGCCTGATTCATCCATGGAGAAGGTTTAACTTATCAAGGAACGACTGAAAATAGCTCAAAGTCACTAGAAATCATATGCAGATGTGAGGAGAAGAGAGCTAGAGTTTGCTGTAGATGACTGGGCATATATGAAAATTTCACCTACGAAAGGGGTGATAAGGTTTGGCAAGAAAGGAAAGCTCAGTTCTAGATATGTCGGTCCTTACAGAATTTATGGTGCATTGGAAATGTGCCTATGAGTCAGACCTGCCTGTGGAGTTATCATTGGTGCATCCACTCTTTCATATGTCTTGGTTGAAGGAATGCATCAATGATCCCATCTTGGTTGTGCCTTTAGAGAGTGTTGGCATAAAGGATAGTCTCTCTTATGCGGAGGTTCTAGTTGAGATCCTAGAACGACAAGTTCATAAGTTGAGGAATAATGATGTCATCTCAGTCAAGGTTCTTTGCAGAAACTAGCTTGTACAGGGATCTATGTGGGAAGCCTAAGCAGATATGATGGCTAAGTACCCCCACCTATTCTCTTCCAGCCCATCTTTAACATTAGGTACTAGTTTTCCTTAGCACTCTACTAAATTTATGTTAGTTTCCTGCCTTTCAGTTCTATTCATGTCTCAGTATACATCCATGTTGCATAGATTCAGTTTAGTCATGTACCTCAATCCGGAGTCAGTCACTCCATTAGCTTTTTAGCCAATAACTTTAGTTCTAGGACTACATTCCCATCTCTAACCTTCTAGTTTAGTTAATCTTCATTCGAGGATGAACGTATCCAATGGGGAGATAATGTAACACCGCAAAAGTCCCTAAGATCAAACCCGAGGCATAAAATAGAGAAAACAGGAAAAATTGCACAAGGTGACTGGTTGGACCATCAAGTGACCCGTTAGGAAAATTGACGGGTCATTAAGTGACCTGTTAGGTGGGGAAAGTTGGGGAAATTTTGGGTTTAGAGAGTTTTAACGACTATGGGAAGGATTCGTTAAGTGTGATGATGAATCTTTAAGTGAAGGCATTAAGAGAATATCAGAGAAATTGATTTTTATTCCAGTAGTAACGAGTGACATGTAATGACCCATCAATTCCTCTAACGGGTCATGAAGTAACTCGTTATCACTATTGGGGGAATTTTCTAGCTGAGTTATTAAGGGCATTTTCATAAGATCCTAAGCTCGTAATGCCTGAACTACGTCATTTTGAGGGGAAAATCAGGGGATTTAGGGGAAAGTAGACGGTTTTCCTCATTTTCTAACTCTCATCTTCAGAAAATCAAGGCGTAGAACATCAGAGCATCCTCTCAAGAGCTAGAGCTAGGGCGTCCCAAGTCTTCTCAGATTTCAAGGCTTCTTTAGAGGGTTTCCTTTCAGGTATGTGCGGATTCAACAATGGTATTCCTTTCATCCTTGTGCCCTCAAATTATTTTCAGAAACCTTATCTATTCTTAGCCCTGTAGGAGTTTTGAATTAGAGCTTTTTCAGATAACCCATCAATGTTCCTTAATTTTAGTTCTTGAAAGTTTCTATAACCCTAGCATATAATTTTCATGTTCTTGACTTAAATTTCATAGCATGCCTTCTAACCCTAGACTTTAATATGATTTGTGGGTTAACCCTTGCATAATTTAAAAGCCAGTCTAGATTGCTATTTTCCCATTACTCATTATCTGAGTAAAATATTCAGCATGATTGTTGTAAATCAAAGTTAGTATTTTCGGAATATATGTATACCTAATAATTTCCATAAATGACAGTTTATCACCTTATCAATTTATCAATATATTCAGTATCCACAGTTATCAGGTCCTTTAGGCTCTTAGGACACTTCTAGATAAATAGTTCTTACTTAGCCTTAGGACACCAATTTTGGGCTAATTAGTTCAGTTAGTTACAATTAGGATTTTAGTTTGGAGTAGTACTAAGCACCGAGTAGGCCGGGGTTCAACGCACACAGATTCCCAAAACTATGTGCCACTGTAGGTCTTATACGGAATGGGCCTCAATTTAGTGATCACACAGCCATGCCTTTATACTCTAGCAAGGCATATTGGGTCCAACTGTTGGGCATATGCATTGAACTCCACATCTAGCTTACATGATTATATGTCGATTAATAGGCATTCCTACAATATAATTACATCTCCTAGTCCAAACTTAGTTTTAGATCTCAAAATACGTACATGACCCTTAACTAGTTTTACTAGCTTTACATTATTTTAGGAGTTCAGGTTGCTTCCAGTATGCATGAGTCAGATAGGGTCATTAGGTGTCATTTTAGTATTACTTATAGTTTTATTAGCATTTTTACCTTTTTATTTGCATACTCTCACATACTCAGTACGTTCAAAGTACTGATGTATACTTTCTATGCTATATCGTCTTATGATATAAGCTCAGACACTCAAGATTCAGCAGCACGACTAGTCCCTATGAGGCCCAATTAAAAATATTCATATGGTGAGTCCTCATCTCCCGAGGATGAAACATTTCATTCATTATAGTTGTACTGTTATCAATTTCAAACTTTGGAATTACCTGGGGGCTTATCCTACTTGTTCATCATTGGTAGAGGCTTTCAGATAGAGTTGTAATATTCAGTTTATCCAGCTTATTTAAGTATTCATACTTGTATGTAATATATAATTATTTATGCTTCTGCTCAATTTTTCATTCTAAGTTATAGTCTTGTGGGAATTATGCTATGTCATGGGTTAATTTGGTGCCATTCGTGGTTCTAGACACTGTGTTACAACCAGCGTGTAGACTCAGGTCGTGACAGGCGTTAGTATAAATAGTTCATTTTTTTGTTTTTATAGTGAGTTCTAGTTAAGTTCTTAGTTTTAGAGTAGAAGAACAATACTTTGAAGATACAGATTGTACTTGAAGATTAATTAAAGTTTACTTCAACAATTTGTAATTTATCTTTCTTCTTATTACTAATCACGTCTCAATTTATGCTTTCTTCTTCTTCTTTTTTCATAAGTAGCTAAATTCATATCTTGGGTTATAAACACTACTGATCTCAATTAGGATGAATTGATTATGATATTTTAAATATTTGATTGATCTATGATTTGTAAAGTCGATTTGGTGATTGCAAACACCCAATCATGCCAAATGACCTCAATTATGCTTGAAAAAGCCAATTAAGGTCTAGGTAGCATCAACCAACAATGAACGAAGGCTTAAACCTTGTTTCATAGGTTCACTTAGAGCTTTGATGACCTAATTGGAAAATTGCAATCTATTTTGATTTGAATTCAATTCAATGTGAGAAAATTGATTCAGATTGACATTATTGGGTTGTTCAGAGACACCTAATTATTACCAAGATGATTTCTTGCATATTTTTGAATAACTCATTATCAATAAGCATAATTGAATGATTAAGGGGTAATTTTTATATAGAACCCCTTCCCTAGAATTTTCTCCCAGTGATTTCAACATTTAGAACTCTAGTTTTCAGCAATTTAGCTTAGGTTGTACCAGAGTTGCTTCAGCAACCCTTTTCAGTATTTATACCTTTTGNGTGATTTCAACATTTAGAACTCTAGTTTTCAGCAATTTAGCTTAGTTCTCTTTTACCCATTGACGTGAGCAGTCATTCAATCATGCATTCATATTTGTTTTACTTGATAGCTGAGAACTATATAAGGTCCTCATGGATATAATCTCGACTCTATATTGGGTAATTATATTGCAATTGACAGTGTATGAGCTCCTCGTTAGAGGTGGATTTGGGTGATCACCTATTTTGGCACTATCGCTAAGGACTTTGGCAATAGGTTCTATGAAGTGATTCAGATTTTGGCTGATTATGTTAAACCTACTCTATCATACTTGTTTTTTCTTCTACTTGTGAAACAACTGAAGGATGGCAAATTCTCAAGGTGAATTGGATAATGCCATCGCGGAGGTCAATGAGAACATAGATTACGTGAGTTCTATTGTCCCTCCAAGAGTACTTGCTCCCACACTCAAAATTGATGGGATCATTTACACAATGTTAAAAGAGGAAGTCCAATTTTACAATTCCACTAACCAAGATCTGCACCAACATCTTAAGGACTTCTTAGAGGTGTGCAACATGCATAAGTAGAAAGTGTTGGATGTGTCCATCCATTAAAGAGTTCTCAAGTATTCCTTGGCAGGGGAGGCCCGTGATTGGTTACACCTCCTAGCCCTAACTCAATCTACAGTTGGACAAAACTTTGCAACGTCTTCCTTAAGAAGTAGTTCTCACCAAGCAAAAAGGACGAGCAATATGACAAAATCTTCCACTTTTGAAATCTTTCGAGATAGAAACTTTTTAAGGCATGGGAGTGTTTCAAACAATATGTTCTTAGCGCACCCACCATGGGTTCCATGAAAATATATTGCTTGAAAAGATCTATATCATTTTGGATCCACTTACATAATCAGTGGGCAATAATGCGGCAGGAGGTTGATTTATGGATAAAACATATAATCGTATTGCCTCCATATTTTTCAGAATTGCAGGCACAATTAGGCATGGAATGGAGGATATTAAAGAGGAGGTTTGAATATAGGTACTGCTTCATTAACTCATTTAATGAAGGAGAACCAACAGAGACCTGATGATGGCCACAAATCTTGCATTATTGATAAAGAAGTTGAATGATAGTGAGGCCAAGAATGTAAATGCAGTTGAGAAGCAAAAAGGGTTCCACCTCATTATGTGAATGGATGCCCCTCATCCCTACAAAGGGAAATAGTTTCAAGACCAATCACTGGCATAATTTGAATATGCTAACTATGTTGGAAATGCGCCTGGACGTTACCTAAGACAACTCTATCAACAAAATCATAGCCATCCATCGTTCAACTATCAAACACAATGGAAACCTTAACCACAAGGTCAAGGTCAACATTATGCTAGAAATAGTTATGGAGGCTCGAGTCAAGGCTGGCAAGGTGAAAAATTTAGAAATCAAAGCTCTAACCCATATATTCCACCAAGCGGGCCATCCTCTAGTTTTCACATTTCGAGGGATGGTCTATCTCAAGATCAAGGGGTTTCAAAACTGGAGGTGATCGTCCCTTAAATCCACTCCAATATTTGAAGTGTAAATAATTGATGCAAATTTAATACTCAACTAAGAGTCAGGGTCGAATCCACAAGCACTTTGATAGACCCGAACTATCTATCATTTGTCAATTCAGATTTGAGAGTTAAGAGACTATTCAAATTAGGGTTAGGAGAAATATAGCTATAACATAAGAATGTAATTTGCTTGAGATTGTAATCATATAATGAGAAGTACTAGGGAAGTGATCCCAATTTTGGATCAAACCCCCTAAATTACTCAATGTGGGCAAATTCAGAATGGGCTATTGATGACCATGCAAGAAATCAGTTATGAAACCAATGGGTATCCTTCAATAAAATCAATGGTGTCAATATACATAATTTTATCAAATTAAATAAAACTCCCTTCTACCCAATTGCATTTTGCTAATTGGAATTCATCCTATGTCTTGGTGAATTTATTAAACAAGGGTTAGAGCCTTGAGTTATAGTTGATTGATGCTAAACCAACCTAAATTGACTCTTTTAAGCATAATAAAGGTAATTTAGAAGGATTTAATGACTTTCATCATCAATCACACTTTTCAAATCACAAATCAACCAAATGTTCTTAAGCCCACAATAAATTTCACCCAATTGGGATCATTAGAGTTTCTAACCTATTGGGTTCACAACCCTAGACCTGGGTTAGTATCCCATAGAAACAAGAGAAAAAAATAACTAATTAAACATTCTTACCAATGAAATTGCAATTTGGAGAAGAAAACTTGAATTGATAAATTTCAATCTTCAAATTACATGATAGATTTACTTTCTACGCTATCTACCTATGATGAAATTTGAACTATTCTATCTACTTCTGTCTATGATGATCTCTATATGATATGTAAAAAAGAAGAGAAAAATACTATTTATACTAAGCCTAATAAGCCCTCAATTTATTTAGAATCGAAGAACCATAGGTGTGCAGGGATGGAACGTTCTTTGCTTTTCCAGTTAAAATTGGATTTTGCCAAGTTGTTGATCGTCCATTGTGGTGAACCATATTTTGGTAAGACGGTCCATCGTTTAGTTCATCTTTTAATTTTGGCATTTTTATTCTAATGAACTGTCCTTTTATTGGTGGGTCGTCTTCTAGAAAAATGGTCTGTCCTTCACCTTGTTAGTTGCTAACCACTTGGGAGTAGTTCTGGATCAAAAGGACCCAATGTACGTTTAATGGTGTGGACCGTCCTTATGAGAGGCGGTCAGTCCTTTGCTTTATCTTTTGGTCAGATTTGTGACTTTGAATCCTCCTTGCTTTATTTTATTTGGGTTCTTGAAACATAGCATAATAAGGTCAATTTTGACTTAAATTAGTAGCTAAAAACATGCAAACATCTATGAATTGAAGCAAAGATGTGTCAACCTCCTAAAACATCAACATTCCCAACATATTGTATTTTCTTGTTCTCAAGCAACTAAAATGAGAAAACTAATCTAAGACCTAAAATAATGTCTCGACATAAAAAATGCAATGACTAGAATGGTGTTTGCAAATAGCTATAAATGCACAAATTTCAATCCAGCCACCCCCTCCATCCAACAAAATCTATTTTCTCACAACTGTCTGGAGTAAGCATGCATTTTCTACTAATGACATCATATCAACATGCACACAACTAGATTTAAGAAGTAAAACATGCCAGCCGTCTACTTCATATGCTCTCATAATCACACCAAGGAAAGTTTCCATTTTTTAAAGTAATAATAACACATATTTCAAGGACACACCAAATTAAGAGAGAAGAGAAAAACACTCAACTCTCACAAAGATGTTCACAAGATAGGTCATTGATGTTGGACATATTTCTATGCCCATTTGACTTGTTTTTGCCTATCTTTTACCTTGTTTTGAGTTCCTAATTCTTACGAAATGCGTAAATTCATATGTTTGTGTATTTTGTATGCTAACAAATGATTTGAGGTGTTTTGAGAAGGAACTAAGGAAAAAGGACCCAAAATGAATCAAGGTTGAAGGTTTGAGAAGCTTAAAAGAAGGTTTGGGGGTTATTGCTGGTGCTCAGTGCCCGACCCTCAACTCCATGATAGAATTTCATCATGTTTGGTGCTATGGCTGATGTCCCGTGCCAGCTACTTAACTTCAAAGGATGATCGTTCAACACCTTGGTAAGATGGTGTGGGTGGAGCCCCAAAGCTTCCTAGATATAGAGAAAATTCCAAAAAATCTGGTGATATAGAGGAAGGCGCAGGCCAGAGGGATCCCAATATGCAAGAATTTGACTAAAACTCTAGTGAAATGGTGAGAGTGATGCGCCAGAGGTAATAGAAGTGCAGAAAAATTGGCTAAGTCCTTGGTGAGATGATGCGGGTGGCGCACTAGGTCCACCCCAGAGCTGAAATTGTTGGAAATTAAACTAACACTATGGTGAGATGGTGAGGGCAGCGTGCCAGACCCTTTTGGAGCGGAAATTACTGATTTTAAAGAAAAGTGTTGGAGGGAAAAAGTGTCATTTGAAGGCTCAACTATAAATAAAACCGCTAGGTTATTTGTTATGCAGCTTTTGCTCATTTTTACACTCCGTATTCCATTTATGGAGGTTGGTAAGCCATTTGGAAGGAAGACAAGTTCTAAACTAGGTTTCTTACCATTACTTTACTTTAGAATGATGATTAAGTATTTATTTTTCCACTTGTTTATGAGTGGATAAACTCATAATCTAGGGTTTTGTCCATGGTCGATGGATGATTGTTTGAAAGACTGATTTAATCTAGATTTGATTCTTATTGAATGGGTATTTGTATTTAGTTGTTTAATCGCTTATTTATAAGACTGGTCACCTTATATGTAAATCTGTTGGCTTTCGATTGAACTTGGAAAAAGGGGATTAAAAGGGTAAAGGTAACTATAGAACAGGAATCTAGTGATCTTTGAACCTATTAGTGAGAGGATAGAAGTTGTTGTTGAAGATAGGGATAACCCTTCAACCCAATTTAGTTGAAATACAAGCAGGCATAATCTTCATTTCATGTTTCTCCTGCGACCATATGGATATAGGCATTAGGGTTCATGATATAGTCTTTGGATGCTAGGGATAATGGCAAGGAATATGATAGTAACATGCAACTAGCAACTATAGGAAGAATCATTCTAGTGTAATCACTTCTTGAAAAATCAATTTGAAACCGAACAAGTGCCATTTCCCTATATTTTCATCATCATCAAAGTAAAATCAAGCTTGCGACGGTCTTTAGTTATTTTTATATTTAAAGCTTAGTTTAATTTCCCAAACCATTCCCCATTTTAACTGTTTTGATAGAACAGCAAAATAAAGTTATAACCTTATAACGATTGAACTGACAAGTCTCTGTGGGTACGCTAATGGGGGCTTCCAATCCTATATTACTTGACGACCACGTGCACTTGTGTCCGTTTGGGAGACATCAGTCTCAACTACCATATGCTTACCTATTTATTCAAATGCCTTTTATTTTGGATATCAGGGTTGAGATCACACTAGGGATATTCTAAGCGTGTAATGATGGTCAAAGGGCTGGTAGGATACAAATATGGTGTCTAGTAACTCATTTATCATCCTTGAACACTTTATCATTTTTCCACTACCTTTTTCACTTTTAGGATCCTTTTTTTTCTTCCCTTTGTTTCAAAGCAACTTTTCACACCCCAAGATATTTTTGTGAGCTCAATTTTCATTTTCTCCTTTCTCTTTTTTTCTTTTATTTTTCTTCTTTTTAGCACATTGCTCAATACACCTTAGTTATATGATTAAACATTAATCTTTGCCCTATTTCTTTATTTTCCACCTTAATCACACCTAACTTACATTTTTTTGCTCATTTTCATCATAATTCATACTATCAAGGATGATAGGTTCAAAAGAGGACCAACTTGAGAATTGATTTTGGAATTCATTTTGGTTGATCAAGAAAAAAAGGTCAAAGACTAAAAAGGGGAGACTAGGGATACATGCATCTTTTGTTAGGTCTATTTAGGCAAGTGTAGATTTTGATGCACAAAAAAGGCCTAAGTTTACCTCCACAACCCATAGTCAATCCTTAGTTCAAGCATAAGTAGCAAGGCATGTTCAAGAGTGTGACAGAATCAAGTGGGTGCCTGTGGTTGACTAACATTTCACCAGTGTCCTCCAGTGGAGCACCAGTTTTAACTTGAATCTCATCTTTCTTATTCAACTTCATGCTCCTTCTCTTCAAACCAGATACCTAAACATCCAAAGGTAAAATCCAACTAAAAGACTTGAAAACTAAGCTAAAGTTCATGTTTAAGAGCCTAATGAGTTGGTAAATTACCAACTTATCAGCGGCACAACACAAATGGCATGATTCTGCTAAACTTGAGTTGGGTAGTCCTTCAATAGGAACTTCTCAACAAGCCTCTACTTATTAGTGATGCCTACGTAATGTTTTACGCTCAGACCAATTACCTTAAACTTTTGGGATCCTTCTTTAGTTTCAGACTCTACGGTCACATAAGAGGTAACACTCACCACCTTAAATAGCCTGGAACACCTTGTTTTCAAATTTCCACGGAACAACTTAAGTTAGGAGTTGAACAACACCACTTGATTCCTGGGATGAAATTCCCAGTGTTGAATTTTCTTATCATATAAGTGCTTCATTTTCTCTTTGTACAGAGCTGCACTTTGAAATGCAAAAAATAGAGCAAATCCAATTTTTTAAGTTGCTTTATTCTGAACTTGGTCGTAATAATATCCTGAAAGTTCCCAAGATTATACTCGGGATGTTAAAATGGAAAGTGGTAGAAATCTAAAAAAATTTCACAGAACAGGTCATGGTATGGATCATTGGTGCCACCAACGATCCATTGGGTGAGTCCGTGGTGAGGTACTGTAGGTTCAGAGTTAGGATTAACGGGTCAAGGAAAGACCCGTGGTTTGATGTAATGAGTAATGGTCAACAGTCGTGCAAAGGGATCCCAGATTAGAGGCAGTGGTGACGACAACTGGATGCAAAGAGTCGTTGGAGCTAGAACTGACCTGTCCGATCCGGTCGTGGTGAGGGATCAGAGACCTGAACTCAGGGAGTAACGACGAGTGGTAACGACGGACCATAGGATGTAACAATATCTTCCGTTGTCACTAACAGTGCAGAATCTTCAGGAAATTCACTAAGGGTATTTTCGTCATTCCTAAGTCCTAGGGTCCTAAACTACGTCGTTTAAGGCTCGAAATGAAGTGTTTTTTGAAGGGTAAATATAACACCCCGGAAAAGTTTTGGTGATTATTTGATGTTTTTATGCTAGGTTAAGGAAATTACGGGTTGTATATTGGTCGTAGATGAAAAGAGAAATTTGTACGATCAAAAAACCAAAGAGAATGTGAAGTTCATATGTAAGGGTCAATTTTAAACGATCATATCTCCCAATATATAATGAATTAGAAGCCCCACGATCTATCAAATTAAAGATCTTTGAGTATAGTTTTCAGAACATCAAACCTCTTGTAAATCGGAGTTTAGAGTAAGATGTTATGGGCATTTTACCAAAGCATCACGAGCGGTGATGCGGGCATGATGCCCTAGCACCTCCACCGCCCTATTTACTTAAAATCTGATTTTTCACTTGTAGAAAACATTTTCATCTAAATCTAAATCGACCATCTTGCTAAGTCTTCCATTTCTCTCTCAATTCCAGAAGCTAGGACAAAGAAAATCAAGGAGGAACATCAAGCAAAGTTCAAGAAAATCACAAGATAAGTTGAGATTACCTTG